>JAWPHD010007554.1:0-127461 GCA_037043455.1 Cyrtodaria siliqua | reverse complement strand
CGCCAAACTTTTTGCTGACGATACTAAACTGTATACATGCATAAATAGCCCACAGCGTGAGATAGACTTACAAGACAGTATCTTCACTGCATGTGAATGGGCTAAAAAATGGCAAATGATATTTAATGCCAAAAAGTGCAAACACTTACATATTGGTAATAATGTTGAAGAATCCGATGTATTCTACATCAAGGATAATTCGAATAAAATAGAAGAAATTACCAAGGTAATACATGAAAAAGACCTGGGAGTAACATTTGACTCAAAATTAAAGTTCTCCTATCATATAAGTGGTAAAGTATCTAAGGCCAATAGAAACCTCGGTCTAATATATAAAACTTTTACATACATGGATAGAGAGATGTTTCTGTGTTTATATAAGTCCCTTGTTAGACCACACCTTGAATATGCTACGGTGGTTTGGTCTCCATACCTAAAAAAGGATATAATTGCCATAGAAAATGTCCAAAAAAGAGCGACTAGGATGGTGGAAAACCTCAGTAACTTTTCGTACCATGCTAGACTCACTATGCTAGGACTACCAACCCTTGAGTATAGAAGAGAGCGGGCTGACGTGATTCAGGTTTATAAAATCTTAAATAATATCGATACAGTTGACAAAAATAAACTGTTCACTCAGGCCCCTGAGCTTGGAACAAGGGGAAATTCCAAGAAACTATTTAAAAAAGAGCAAGAATTGATATTAGGAAAAATTCATTTGCTTACAGAGTCGTAGAATCTTGGAATAAACTCTCTAACACTGTGATTGAGGCACCCACCATCAATTCCTTTAAAAGTAGGCTAAATTTACATTGGGCAAATCATCCAAATAAATTCAACCCGAAAAACTAATAAGGAACCGGAAGTCCTTCACTATGATATAAATCATAACTAGACTGGGAAAACAACATCAAAAAGGGCCTAAGAAACCTGTTGGTTTAGACTGGCTTCTACTACAGTATGAACAGTATGAACAGTTGATACTAATTTGTTGATGACGTTACGTTTCACGGACGCTTGTAATTTTGAAGGCAAGCATCTGTGATCGCTTGAAATGTTTAAAGCGCGGCAAGTTCGTCAAACTTTTGCGGCACAGCACCCATATTTACCCTAAAACGAACACATGGAAGTCTTGATTTGAATAAAAACGTGCAATGTCCCATGATTTTTTCTACATAATTTGCATATTTACTTTCATTAATGTTAATTATAAGTAGATCTATAATCCGAAGACAATTGTTTTCGACATATTATATCTACCTGTGATGATAATTGTATGAGCCCAGCCTAAATTCATCAAACTTTTGAGCACAAGAATCAGACTCAGACTCAAGATATCATTTTTTGCAAACCCAATCAACACAAAAGTGTGGGTAAAAATTGTGATTTTCAGACATTTTCTGTTAAATTACCTTTAAAATTACTCATTTCTGTAAGTAAATATAGAAATTTGCTTGTAAAATTGTTTGTATTTGGAGTTAAAAAAATTGAGATTTTGAGTAGTCTGATTCTTGTGCTCAAAAGTTTGATGAATATTAGGCCTGATATTACCAATTATTGTCACAGACCTAAATTAATTAATATGAACTAAGGTAAAACCTTAAAGCGAACTCAGCCATTTACTTATTACCATTGTTTAAAGTAAAGGATATATTATATCCAGCAACAAAAACAAGAAAATATGAATTAAACACAAAGAAACATAAAATCTAAAATAAATGAGAGAATCTAAAAATAAATTATCCATCTATCTATCTATCTATCTATCTATCTATCTATCTATCTATCTATCTATCTATCTATCTATCTATCTATCTATCTATCTATCTATCTATCTATCGGTGAAGGTGAATTAAAGATCTATCTATCTATCTATACTGCAACAACCTCTTTCGAAGATTAGGTGCGCGTCTGTGCAGTGTGAGTAAGATAAAAGGGGTAAAAGATGTCTTAAAAACAGGTGAAGGTGAATTAAAGATAATAGGGTTAAATGTTAAAAGTCTGATCAAGACAAAGTGTTTTAAGAAGATAAAAACAGGGTTTCTTGTTCAAGGCATGGAGTGGGAGACTGTACAAACGGCCAATTTGAATGAATCCAAACTTGGCAGCATTGCTATGTCTACTGGCAGTCTGTTCCACAATGGCGAGCAGGAAAATGAATACTTATAGCATGGAGTATACTTACTCCTTGCTTATAGTAATCAGCAGAGGTGTGAATCTGTCTATATCAGGGGATGGGAATGTCGAGGTATTCTCGTGGGTTGCATGACATATGGTGGCATTTCTATGACAACAAGTCCATGATTTTGTAAAAGATACATAGTCGAGAGTCAGTACGTCGGTCTTCTAATGTCACTGAGCATGTATGAAACACTGGCGTAATATGAGTAGTTATTTAGCGTCCAGCGAGCTGCTCTGCGCTGTACCATCTCTAATTTGTTTAAATTTGTATTGGTATATGGACTCCATAGGGGAGGAACATCCAAGTAAGGGGCGTACAAGGGTCTTCTATGCTATTTCCCGTATACCTTTATTTTATGATCTTATGTTTCGCTTTACAAAACCTAAAGTCCTATTTGCAGTGAATGTTGTTCTATGGATATTATCATTCCAGGTGAGGTTGCTGCTGATGTCAATTCCAAGGTCCCTGGAACTACTTACCGTTTCCAGGATCTGGCCGTGGAGGATATACTGGGATGGTATTGGAGTTCTTGAGCGTGTTATATGTATGGTGGTACACTTACCTGGATTGAACTCCATGTCCCAATCATTTTCCCACTGTTCCAGGCGGTTAAGATCGTTTTGTAGGACTTTAGCATCTTGGAGGTTTGTCATTGCTAAGTAGAGTGCTGTATCATCAGCAAAAAGTCTCACCTTTGATTTGATGTTTGTTGGCAGGTCGTTAAAGTATGCAAGGAATAATATGGGCCCTAGGAATGATCCCTGTGGTACTCCAGAAGTGACTGGAACTTCTGAGGACTTGTCATTTTCCAGGACGACTGTTTGTGTTCTGTTGGACAAGAATGCCCTAATCCATTGCAGGATATAACCTCTGATGTCGTTACTGGTGCAGCTTAAATAGGAGCTTCTCGTGACTTACCTTATCAAATGCTTTAGGCTACTAAAGTCTAGTAAGATAAGGTCTGTTTGTTTGCCAGTTGTGGCGTTTCTTGAATGTTCCTCGACCAGCATCACTAGCGGATCCAGGGGGCGCGCCCCAAAAAATTCCGGATCATACATGTATGTCCATGTTACTGTAGATATAATATCAAACAATTTCGATGCACGCCCTCAGTATTAAAAAAAGTTCTCGCTCGCTTCGCTCGCTCTACGCATAATGACTAATGAGTGGTTTAATTAACACATTGTTAAATCCTTTTATTTGAAAACGGACTTTTTTTATTCATACATGTCCATGTTACTGTAGATAAAATATCAAACAATTTCGATGCACGCCCTCAGTATTATTTTTTTTCGCTCGCTTCGCTCGCTTGACGCATAATGGCTAATGAGTGGTTTAATTAACAAATTGTTAAAACCTTTTATTTTAAAACGGACTTTTTTATTCATACATGTATGTTCATGTTACTGTAGATAAAATATCAAACAATTTCGATGCACGCCCTCAGTATAAAAAAAAGTCTCGCTCGCTTCGCTCGCTCTACGCATAATGACTAATGAGTGGTTTAATTAACACATTGTTAAATCCTTTTATTTGAAAACGGACTTTTTTTTATTCATACATGTATGTCCATGTTACTGTAGATAAAATATCAAACAATTTCGATGCACGCTCTCAGTATAATTTTTTTTTTCGCTCGCTTCGCTCGCTCGACGCATAATGGCTAATGAGTGGTTTAATTAACACATTGTTAAATCCTTTTATTTGAAAACGGACTTTTTTTATTCATACATGTATGTCCATGTTACTGTAGATAACATATCAAACAATTTCGATGCACGCCCTCAGTATAACAATTTTTTTTCGCTCGCTCCACGCATAATGGCTAATGAGTGGTTTAATTAACACATTGATAATTCCTTTTATTTGAAAACGGACTTTTTTACCCTATCAATGCACTACCGCAACCGTTTTATGAGGCTAGAAACGGACCCGAAAATTTACCAAAATCTGATAGGGGCAATGGACTCATGGAGATGTTGAAGGTTTTAGCCTATCTGGTCCTGCGGCCTTGTGAGGGTTTAATTCTTTAAGTAGTTTGAACAAAAGGAAAAAATGCTTACATCAGTGTGCCGCGTGTGTGAAAGCGGCATTATTAAAATATGATAAAAACGAGCTTTAAAAAAAACTATCAAAACAAAAAATTAAAATATAATAATACAACTCAATACTAATTGATGCCGTTGTTATTTTGTTCTAGTAAAATTTATATGTGACTTTTTATGGGAAGGCCCTGCAAAAATAAAAAAATCCGTAATAGTTAAGCAACATTTTGAAGGTGGTCTCAAAATGATTAATCTTAAAGCATTTATATTCAGCCTTAAAACTACATGGATAAGACGACTCATAACTAATGAGGGCACTTGGAAGCAACTGGTTGAAAAAAAAATAGATATTAAAAAATTAACATCTTTTGGCAAAAATTACTGTGAAACATTAATAAAAAAAATTAAAAATAATTTCTGGAAAGATGTGCTAATTTCATATGTTAAACTTATTGATTTTAGTTTGCCTAACTCACCTCAGGACTTTTTGTCAAACCCACTACTCTATAATAACAATATTTTGATTGGCGGTAAGCCATTTTTTAACGAAGTATGGTATAGGAAAGGCATAATTTTTATAAATGACTTAATCAATGAAAATGGTGGATTTTATTCTTTTACTGAGTTTGAAGAAAAAACTGGCATTAAAACAAATTTTCTAATCTACGAAGGAGTAGTAGCTGCCATTAAAACATTTAGAAAACAATTGCAAAACAAAATAACAATGAACAAATTAGAAAACCCAATTTTACCTGCGAATATTAAAGCAATCATCAAAAACAAGAAAGGTTGCATTGATATGTATTCCATTTTTAATAGAAATAATGAAAGTCCAACATCAAAAATCAAATGGGAACATATTTATGATATTGAAGCCGATACATGGAAATACATATATTCATCCCCTTTCAAAATTACCTCTAGCACAATACTACAATGGTTTCAAACAAGAATTAACCATCGGCTTCTTTCAACACAGCATTATCTACATAAAATAAAAAAAAGCTGAAAACCCTTTCTGCCACTTCTGCCACCAAGACGCGACTATAGTTCATATGTTTTGGACCTGTCCTTCATCTCAGAATTTTTTAACACAGATAAACTCTTTCTTTTTAACAAAAAACATAAATCTGAATCTGTCAGAACAAGCATTTATTTTTAACACAGGTGAAGAACAATCGACTGTAGAGTTACAAATTATTTTAGAAATGAAATACTATATATTTACCTCAAAACGACTAAAAACACCGCTCTCCCTTACCCCAATGATATACAGACTAAGGTATCTGTATGAAACACATAGACAAATCGCAATTAGAAATAATCAACTAGAAAGATTTGAAAATTCATGGAGCAAGTACAAAACCATTGTAGATTAATCAGTATTATACTAACTCCTATCCATGCACTTCTCCGGGTACAATTTTAGAGCAAACCCAAGACACTGACAATTCGTAAATCAATTATATCAATATTGAATATTTAATACTTACATATACAAATTTTATAAGCAGATGGGCCTTTGGACAGCAATCAACTGTTAGGTAAAGAAGTGTTTTTTTTCCTTAAACAGAATGTTTCTTTTTCTTCCTGAAATCATAATTTTTATGCTCCCTGCCATAACTGTACAATACATGTATATTTTCTGTATTAATTGTAATTTCATTATGCTAAAATAGTATTTCATATAAATATTGCATGTAAATGTAAAGATATTGTAAGGTGTGGCAAGGGATGGTCCTCCCCGACCCTTGCTCCACCAATTGACGGGGAGATTAAACGGGTCGTCAGAAGACGGCTCAAAAAAAAAAAAAAAAAAAAAAAAAAAAATTATATGTTTGCACAATATACTCAGTACACTTGAAAACGCAACACTTGGTATTTTTCAGTTTCTAAAAATGTTAAACAGGATAAAGTTAAATGTGTTTTAACTGAAGGAAGCAGAGCAAACGCATGCAATGTGTATCGCCATAGGTTCACCTTTGGAACAAAGAGACCTGTGTACTAACATAAAATACAATTTTGATTTGAATATAAAAATAGCGGACTAAAAATAATCAAAACCAAAATTGTCGCGTTTTTAAATGTATACTGATTATACATACATGTACTGCCAATATCTATATCTGGGTTGTCGCTCCTTGTTCTAAATTTTGATTATGTGAATGAAAAAAAAAAGCCCCCGAAAAACGCGACAACTTAGGTGTATGGTAGAGATTGGTATAGCCTGTCAAGTTTGTATTTGTATGAATTCATTGTCTTTTTTTCCCTTCATTTTATCAAGTGTTAAAATGAGCGTCTCGATTTATTTATCCAGTATCATTTTGACTTTAAACCGGCTTGAATATATATGTACTAGTAATTTAATGTTTTTTTTTAGTTTCCCTTTTTCGTTCTTATCCTGCCATAGGTTTAAATATAGTATTGGTGCACTATAATCAACCGTTAGTAATATGCAGGCACAATTAGCTGCAATTCTTTTAGTTAATATTAATGATTGAACAAAAGTAAATTACGCAGAAAAACTAACGGGACGCCGCGTGTTTTTAAACCCTGTGACGCCGCGTGTTTTTAAACCCTCGTTCCAAGTCTCACATTTATGTCACAATGAGAAGGTGTGTCACGCGAAAAAATCATGTCCGTTACTCAAAGGTTAAGGTCACACTTGGAGGTCAAATATCATATGATCATCATATGAGTCAAATTCGCCATAACTTTAAACTAGGCTACTAAAGGAAATTGCACGAACCTCACACAAATGTTAATGGCATTGAGAAGGTATGTCGCGCGCAAGAATCAAAGGTCAATGTCATACTTGTAGGTCAACGGTCAATGAGTCAAATTCGTGTCTCAGCCATAACTGGTATTATTATATAACCTATAAATAGACGCGTTTTCATTGGCTAAAAAGTATTTTTTTAGAAAAAATATCTAGCGATATTGACCTGTTTTTTTGATATTGACCTGTTTTTTTGATATTGACCTGTTTTATATAATTGTTTTTTTGATATTGACCTGTTTTATATAATTGTAAATTGAGGGTTATATAATAACACAGTTATGGACTTTTCAGCTGTTATACATGATGTTGATATGCACCAAAAAATCATTATTGATCGAGGCGATAAAAATCATTATTGACCTCGGCTATCGCCTCGGTCAATAATGATTTTTTTGGTGCATATCACATCATGTATAACAGCTGAAAAGTCCATAATTGTATAGTATTTTTTAGTATTATCGTCTATCTACAGTCCCTGGTTTACGCATGGGCACATTTCATATGAAATTGAAGCGCATTATGAGGGGTTTTCTCCTATATTTGTATTGGCACCAATTATTCTTTCAGATTACCTCCGGCACCTTAAAAAAAAATAATCTATAAATACACCTAGTCATGTGACACCTGTATCATGTGGCATAGTATTCAAGATGGCGGACAAGGGGAGGTTGATATAATTTTGTCATGTTTTGATTTGTTTAATTTTGTTGACAGGTGTGCAGTGTCTTCATGGGACATTCGTGATCATGTCACAGTATTTTACCTCTACTAAACGTGGTTATTCCTTATGTTGGATTATCCCCTTTTGTGGAATTCCATTGAAAGTGCACTAGTTAACAAAAGAAAAAAATTAGAACGCAAGACAATTGAATTGAATGTTGTTTAAACGGCTCATCAACACCGTATTGGTTATTTAGAGCCGCCCCAGAGAGAGAGGAAGGATACATAGGAATCCGGGACTGTGCCCTACTCTTATTATTGAATAGATTCCTATGGTTCTTTAATGTGCTTTGAGGATAGACCGATACGTCCCCATCCGACGGACGAGGCTAAGGGCCTCCTGTTACAAATCTGCCACGCTACCGACTGCGCCACGCCAGCCCTCAGAATGCAAGACAAGTAATCCTGAATATGTTTACATGTAACTTGCAGTTTAGTATGTTTACACTTTTATCTAGACTGCTATACTTGATTAATACATACTTCCTTGATAAAAGTGTGTATTCATAATTTTGCATTGCCAAAATGTTGAGATTTTACCTTATTTTCACTAGGTGATAAAAAGTGTGTTACTCGGTTTTTATCCTTGGGTTCTATAGTAAAATAAAAATCTTTGGCAGAGGAAACAAATGATAATTTTCAAGTTTAGATTTTGAAAGATACGTATTTTGAATCAATTTGCATAAATGTGTATGAAATATGCAGGGTTTCAAAATAATCACACTGTAAATACCTTAATTTTAACAGTAAACTTGGTTGAACATCAAGGATAAAGACCGAGTTTATCACCTACCAGAATGTTTTGTTATGTCTTATTTATAGGTCACTGATTGGTCAGTTTTTTTGATGATGCTCTGTCAAAATTATAAATTGATCCATACTCAGCTTATGTCATACTCAAGGTCATGTGTGTTTTGACTAATTCACATATTAATATTTAATATGAAGTATGTATTTATAATTCAAGGGCAGCACTGTCTAGAAAAATGTGTAAACATATTATACGAAAATTGTTATGCAAAAATATTCAAGATTACTTAAGTTCTAATTTTTATCTTTTTTCAAATGCAATTTCAATGGGATTACACAAAAGGGGACGTAGTCCTTACACGTCAGTCAGTGACAGTGAAAATCATTATGCTGTCTCTCTTTCATATCAAATTGGTCACCAGGCAAGTAGAACTTAGTGTTGGCTCTGCAATGAATTGTGAAATTGCATATTAATTTTCCCTAACTACGGTACCTACCCTATTTTTTTTTTTTTTATTTTTTTTTTGAGCGTTTAATAGGAACCACACATATACTGGTTATGCACCAGTTATCGTCATTATCAATAAAACGCTCGAAGTTGTGATTATTTTTCAACCCCACTTTACAAGTCACTACACACTATCATCAGACGATTAGAGAGGAAAAAATATTTTAGAGAATGTTAACATACAATATCAAAACAACCCGTTCACCTATATATACCGTTATAAATAAAACACAATCGGGGGAATCACACGATAATACGCATGTGCAGGAAAATTAACTTTTAAAATATCTGACCCTTTACGTTAAATCACTGAATCAATTTTACATGCCCAAAAAACTAAACATTTACAGCCAAGGGAGACGAGAACGCGTCAATCAATTTAAATTTGCGAACAGTTATTTTTAAACTATATATTGAACTTCAAAGTGAGGTAAATTACACCCGATGGTAAGTGGAAAAATCATTTTAAATTGTAGATATAACTTTTTTCTAAATATTTTTTTTGTGTATTTAAATGCAATGGTATATTTATGTTTCAATTAAAAACTACACAAGTTTTTATCATCCCAAATATGGGTTATTTGGTATTAAACTGAAGATGACGATAACTACTGCATTCAGCTCAGACGACCTGCCCAATTCAGTCTATATTAAGTAACTGTCATGTGATACTTGTTACCGAGAATAGAAACAATGTAAACACAGAATATTTACGGCAAAGGGGTAAGATTAGTTTTGATTTAGTTATATTAAAGAACTAACATAAAAATGACAATATCTGTTATACAGCCAGTACTTTTATTTGGCCTAATTATACAAACTAAGTCAGTGTAGTTGTCAGTGTGTGTCTTCACTCTAACATCCAGTACATGTACTCCAACCTACCCACTAAAACGGCAGCTCGCAACACATTTAGGGCTGTTATTATGAATTTATTTTTTTTGGATCGCACCGCAAATCGCACCAACATCAGGTATATATATATTGTTAATTTATTGGTAAACAAAATGCTGATATACAGCATCTTCTGCCGATATATGGCATCTTCCCCATTGAAGCAAAAAACATCATTTTCTCCCACAAAATAACAAAATTCCCCTCTTTCATAATGATTCCCCGTTCAAAATGTTGTTCGTCGTAAAACCATCTATAACCATGTGTACTGATTTATAACTGCATAGAGTTCTATTTTAGCCAATGTTTCTATTACACTACAGTGTTTACATTTGAAATAACCTACCAATCCAAATGAAATTTTATGAATCGCCTCCGTTTTCATCGTAGCATCGCTGAAGTTCATGCGATGACAAAATCGTAGATAGTTGGCAATTCCCATCATTCCTCAGGATCAATTATTCCACGTGGTGATCGAGATGTTGGGAATGCGAGATTTTACGACTTCACGAAAATCATGATCAACTTAAAAATATCCGTTATCTAAAACAGATTGTTTATAGTTTCAGAATGAAATTTCGGACTGAAAAAAATCTAAAAAATCAAAAAAATAATTCTAAAAGCAGCAAAATGATAACAAATTTCTTTAAGAAGACAAATAATGTAACACCAGATAGTGAAACTGAAAGCAACATAAACAAAAAAGAGTGAAGAAATTGTAAATTAAAATGAATAAAAATGACTGTTTCCCTTTACTGTTTTTCTTTTCTTTAAATGTTTGTCCAAGTAAATTTATACATAAGAAAGGTAGATATAACCTTTTTTAACAACAATTTATTGCGACTATTTTACCCCAAGACTTGGAAAATCACTCTTTTTTTTTCCCCCCCACAAAAATGGCTAGAGACCCTCCCAATTTCTAAAAAAGGGCCTTGATTTTATTTTTTGTTATATTATTGTAATTTATAAATCAATCTAAACTAGCATGAATTAGATGCATTAAAACAGAATGATAGTAATTGTACATGTATTATACAGACAGGAAACTATGTTTTGTAAAATGCATTCACTACTGACAGATAGAGGACTCGTGAAAAAAAAAAGAGTCCTACCTACTTAAAAGTTTTTGGGTCGTACCACCAAACCAACAGCACAGCAAACCAACAACTTTTTAAGGATGGCCTTTTTGGTCTTCTCTCTAACTACCAGTACATGTTTGGTCTTCATTGTAACTACCAGTATATTTTTGATCTTCACTCTAACTACAAGTACGTTATTGTGTTCCAGGAGGGATGAGCCAATATTCTTTGTCTTACTACCAGTACATTTTTGGTCTTTACTCTAACTACAGTACGTTTTTGGTCTTCACTATAACTACCAGTACATTTTTGGTCTTCAGTCTGACTACCAGTACATGTTTGGTCTTCACTCTAACTACAGTACGTTTTTGGTCTTCACTATAACTACCAGTACATTTTTGGTCTTCAGTCTGACTACCAGTATATTTTTGATCTTCACTCTAACTACAAGTACGTTATTGTGTTCCAGGAGGGATGAGCCAATATTCTTTGTCTATGATCACAAAATGATTTCGTCCTTCAGTCTTACTACCCGTATATTTTTGGTCTTCAGTCTGACTACCAGTACATTTTTGGTCTTTAGTCTAACTACAGTACATTTTTGGTCTTCACAATAACTACCAGTATGTTTTTGGTCTTCAGTCTGACTACCAGTACATGTTTGGTCTTCACTCTAACTACCAGTACATGTTTGGTCTTCACTATAACTACAGTACATTTTTGGTCTTTACTCTAACTACCAGTACATTTTTGGTCTTTAGTCTAACTACAGTACATTTTTGGTCTTCACTATAACTACCAGTATGTTTTTGGTCTTCAGTCTGACTACCAGTACATGTTTGGTCTTCACTCTAACTACCAGTACATGTTTGGTCTTTACTTTAACTGCCAGTACATGTTTGGTCTTCACTATAACTACCAGTACATTTTTGGTCTTCAGTCTGACTACCAGTACATGTTTGGTCTTCACTCTGACTACCAGTACATGTTTGGTCTTCACTATAACTACCAGTACATGTTTGGTCTTTACACTAACTACCAGTACATGTTTGGTCTTCACTCTGACTACCAGTACATTTTTGATCTTCACTCCAACTACAGTACATTTTTGGTCTTCAGTCTGACTACCAGTACATTTTTGGTCTTCACTAATTACCAGTACATTTTTGGTCTTCACTCTGACTACCAGTACATTTTTGATCTTCACTCTAACTACAGTACATTTTTGGTCTTCACCCTGACTACCAGTACATTTTTGATCTTCACTCTAACTACCAGTACATTTTTGGTCTTCACTCTGACTACCAGTACATTTTTGGTCTTCACTCTAACTACCAGTACATTTTTGGTCTTCACTCTAGCTACCAGTACATGTTTGTGTTTCAGGAAGGAGGAGCCAATATTCTTTATCTATGATCACAATATGATGAAGAAGGAAGAAGATGACCTCAAGGATGCTATACTTTATTTTCAACCAGACCATGTAAGTGTTCACACCATATATTGTTACAAGAAACTGACAAACTGTTAATGTC
The DNA here is from genome assembly GCA_037043455.1 of Cyrtodaria siliqua. NCBI lineage: Eukaryota > Metazoa > Mollusca > Bivalvia > Adapedonta > Hiatellidae > Cyrtodaria > Cyrtodaria siliqua. The sequence goes on along the minus strand of JAWPHD010007554.1, from coordinate 114,966 downwards.
ATGCTTCATTGTGCTTTTTTCTGTCAAATTACTTGACAATATGTTATGTTTATGCCATGTTGCATTATAAGTGTATCATTTTTTCAAATTACTTGACAATACAAAACCATCAATATTGGATAATAAACAACAGAGTTATGGCCTTTATTCAGATGCTTGAGTTGTGTCCCCTGTATTTAATAGTTGTGTCCCTGTATTTAATATTTAGATGTTTGAGTTGGTGTCCCCTGTATTTAATATTCAGATGTTTGAGTTTTGTCCCCTGTATTTAATATTCAGATGCTTGAGTTGTGTCTCCTGTATTTAATATTCAGATATTGAGTTGTGTCCCAGTATTTAATATTCAGATGTTTGAGTTGTGTCTCCTGTATTTAATATTCAGATGTTTGAGTTGGTGTCCCCTGTATTTAATATTCAGATGCTTAAGTTGTGTCCCCTGTATTTAATATTCAGATGTTTGAGTTGTGTCCCCTGTATTTAATATTCAGATGTTTGAGTTGTGTCCCCTGTATTTAATATTCAGATGTTTGAGTTGGTATCCCCTGTATTTAATATTCACATGTTTGAGTTGTGACCCCTGTATTTAATATTCAGAGGTTTGAGTTGTGTCCCCTGTATTTAATATGCAGATGCTTGAGTTGTGTCGCCTGTATTTAATAGTCAGATGTTTCAGTTGTGTCCTCTGTATTTAATATTCAGAGGTTTCAGTTGTGTCCCCTGTATTTAATAGTCAGATGTTTGAGTTGTGTCCCCTGTATTCAATAGTCATATGTTTGAGTTGTGTCCCATGTATTTATACAGATATCTGCTGATGACCAGTGTGCTTTGTGTGGGCAGATGATGGGCATGACAGGGTTTCTAGGAGCTACCCTCAGTCTGTCCTCCCCACAGATATACAAGTTTGAACATGACAAGTTTGCCCTCAGGCTTATTGGTGCCTACAGTTTAGTAAGTAGTGATACATACCTTATTTACCCCTAATAATGGCGCCATGTTGCTTTGCAAACAAATAATTGAATTTTGAAAAAAAAAAAAAATTTTTTTTAAAAGATATGGGTGCACTTTTGTTAGGAGTGGTGCTACTATTAGAGGAAATACAGTATGTACTGTAGTGTTTGGGTGACAGCAATACTAGAATACTGAGAAACAACAGGTAGACACACAATAGAAAACTGGAATTTGTGTATATGCTCTGTTATGGAATTTGATTTAAACATATTTTATTGCCGATATTTTACATACATATCAAATACAAACATATATACGATAGACATATTATAATGACAAATGGGTTTGGTAACAAGTTCTACCAACATTAGATTAAACCCTTCCCAGTTAGCATTTTGAAATTGCGAATGTATATGGCTGAGAGTAATAAAATACATGTTATGGGATTTGTGTGGGTGTGTGATTCGGTTGGGGGGGGGGGGGGGGGGGGGGGAGGGGGGGCTGGGGGGGGGGCTGCTTTTTGATATGATCACAGGTGCCTGGAACTCTCAGAATCAACACCAGACCCCATAAGTACATGTGCATATGTGTACTAAGTACAAATGCATATGTCAACTATTGGGGTCTGAAAGATACTATCATTATGTCATTAGCTCTACTGATCAGAGATCAGCAGAGCTTATGCCGTGGTGCGGCGTCCGTCGTCCGTCCGTCCGTCTGTCCGTCCGTAAACTTTTATTTGTAGCGACTTCACAGCTGAAACTACTGGATGGATATTCATGAAACTTTACAGAAATGTTGCCCATAAAGTCTAGTTGATCCTAGCAAAAATTCATGTTGATGTGAAATCCAAGATGGCCGCCAAAGCTAAAAATAGAGTTTTAATATACAAGTTTGTAGTGACTTCTTCTTGAAAACTATAAGTGATATTGATATGGGACTTTTTCTAAAATGATCAGCATGACATGATGTTGATCCTAGTCAAAAATCGTTTTGATTCAACGTTAAACATGGCTGCCAGTGGCCATCTTTGTTTACATAGAGTTATATAGTAAAAACTTGTAGCGACTACTTCTCTGAAACTACTTGGCGGATTGTCATGAAACTTTACAGGAATGTTGCTCTTGATGTCTTATTGATCCTAGAAAAATTTCAGGTCGGCCGGAAATTCAAGATGGCCGTCACAGCTAAAAATAGATTTTTAAAAAATAAGTTTGTAGCGACTACTTCTTGAAAACTATAAGTGATATTGATATGGGACTTTTTCTAAAATGATCAGCATTACATGATGTTGATCCTAGTCAAAAATTGTTTTGATTCAACGTTAAACATGGCTGCCAGCGGCCATCTTTGTTTACATAGTTATATAGTAAAAACTTGTAGCGACTACTCCTCTGAAACTACTTGGCGGATTGTCATGAAACTTTACAGGAATGTTGCTCTTGATGTCTTATTGATCCTAGAAAAATTTCAGGTCGGCCAGAAATTCAAGATGGCCGTCACAGCTAAAAATAGATTTTTAAAAAATAAGTTTGTAGCGACTACTTCTTGAAAACTATAAGTGATATTGATATGGGACTTTTTCTAAAATGATCAGCATGACATGATGTAGATCCTTGTGGAAAATTATTTTGATTCGACGTTAAACATGGCTGCCAGTGGCCATCTTTGGTTACATATAGTTATATAGTAAAAACTTGTAGCGACTACTCCTCTGAAACTACTTGACGGATGTTCATGAAACTTCACAGGAATGTTGCTCTTGATGTCTAGTTGATCCTAGAAAAATTTCAGGTCGGCCGGAAATTCAAGATGGCCGCCACAGCTAAAAATAGATTTAAAATAAATAAGTTTGTAGCGACTACTTCTTCAAAACAATAAGAGATATTGATATGGGACTTTTTCTAAAATGATCAGTATGACATGATGTTGGTCCTTGTCGAAAATCGTTTTGATTTGACCTTAAACATGGCTGCTTTGTTTACATAGAGTTATATAATGAAAACTTGTAGCGACTACTTCTTTGAAACTACCTGACGGATTCTCATGAAACTTCACAGGAATGTTGCTCTTAATGTCTTATTGATCTTAGCAAAATTTCAGGTCGGCCGGAAATTCAAGATGGCCGCCACGGTTAAAAATAGATTTTCAAAAAACAAGTCTGTAGGGACTACTTCCTGAAATCAAAATCAATCAGTAGAGCTTCAAGGTCATTGACCTCTTGTTTTTTTGTTGCTGAAATATACAATTTTTTATAAAACTTAACCCCAATTGTGATCTAATTACTGATAAATCACTGTAAACATTGATATACTTCTCATGGAATGATAAATCACTGTAATTGTTGATATACTTCTCATGTAATGATAAAACACTGTAAACATTGATATACTTCTCATGGAATGATAAATCACTGTAAACGTTGATATACTTCTCATGGAATGATAAATCACTGTAAACATTGATATACTTCTCATGGAATGATAAATCACTGTAAATGTTGATATACTTCTCATGGAATGATAAATCACTGTAAACATTGATATACTTCTCATGGAATGATAAATCACTGTAAATGTTGATATACTTCTCATGGAATGATAAATCACTGTAAACATTGATATACTTCTCATGGAATGAACAGTGATAGTACCACTCCTTGAGTAATAATCAAACTTACCAAAGTATGTACAATACAAAGATGAACAATAAATATCTTTGTAAATTGTATGAATGGTTGTTGTTGTTTTATTTGAAAGGGCCTGCAAGCTGGCAGATTCACACCCGATTCTTTGCTGCGGACCAAGCTGAACACAATATACGAAACATTTGTCACATACCATGGCAGTATTGACAGTCTCAAACTGGTGAATAGTAGTCTAGTTCTAGCTCATTATCTATCCTGATATCTGTCTGTCTAATAATCAGTCCATACCCATTAATCCACAATGCCACTTAAATCGATTTATCCTTACGATAATTTCAGCTAAGTCATATTATCAATTAATCTCCACAATAATTAATTTAAATCATTAATTAAATCATCTATTAATTGATCCCTCCCCATCAATCCAAATGATAATTCCATTTAAATCATCCATCAATCAATCAATCTCTCCACATTAATCCTCATGATAATTCCATTTAAATCATCCATCAATCAATCAATCTCTCCACATTAATCCTTATGATAATTCCATTTAAATCATCCATCAATCAATCAATCAATCTCTCCACATTAATCCTTATGATAATTCCATTTAAATCATCCACCAATCGATCAATTCCTTCACATTAATCCTTATAATAGTTGCAGGAAAGTGATCTATCCCTCCTTGACCCATGCTTGTTATCTATCTCAGGCTGTACAGACATCCAGTTATCCAGAATCAAATTATTCATCAATCCAACATTTCTTTTAATCCTTAAATACCTCAGTTCATTCACAAATTAAATTCATATTATTTTCAATTAATTACCATTTGCATCACTCTTTTTTTTTTTGTTCTTAAGTTTCACTTTAAATTTGATTGATTGATGTTTTATTTTGCTCCCAGTCCAGAGCGGATCTGGGAGGTGGGGCGGCTTTCCCTGGCTGAGAATCTTTTTTCCTCCTTAGTCCAAATACCAGTATGTTTGTAGTAAAAATATTTAATTACATGTTTAACATAAATTTCAGAGATGTAAAGAAAGTCAAACAGGCTTTTTACAAGAGCTTGCCAGTATATGGAGAACCATCCTAGTGACGTCGGGTGTGAGTATGGGTCCCAGTCTGGTGCAGACATTCCAGGCTGTGCCGTATGTTGACTTGCCTAAGGTAGTTATAATCAGTGTTTTCACTGTTTTCATGAACGTTAAAAACAATTAGAGTACCCCTGCCACCCAACAGAAATATTTCTGTGCTGTTACTTATAGACTGTTCCGATCAAATGTTTCTGTTCTGTTAATACTTACATAGACTGGTTCTAATAAAGTGTTTCTGAAATGTATAAACTGGTTCTCATAAAATATTTCTGTCATGTTACATATAGACTGGTTCCCACCAAATGTTTCTGTTCTGTTGCTTATAGACTAGTTCTGATCAGATGTTTCTATTCTGTTGCTAATAGACTGGTTCCCTTCAAATGTTTCTGTTCTGTTACATATATAGAGGATCTTAAACGAGTTCCCATTTCATATAAGATTTATGAAACGAGTTATGAATTATTTTTAGCTCAACTGATCAGAGATCAGCGGAGCTTATGCCGTGGTGCGGCGTCCGTCGTCCGTCTGTCCGTCTGTCCGTCTGTCCGTCTGTCTGTCTGTCCGTAAACTTTTATTTGTAGCGACTTCACAGCTGAAACTACTGGATGGATATTCATGAAACTTTACAGAAATGTTGCCCATAAAGTCTAGTTGATCCTAGCAAAAATTCATGTTGATGTGAAATCCAAGATGGCCGCCAAAGCTAAAAATAGAGTTTTAAAATACAAGTTTGTAGCGACTTCTTCTTGAAAACTATAAGTGATATTGATATGGGACTTTTTCTAAAATGATCAGCATGACATGATGTTGATCCTAGTCAAAAATCGTTTTGATTCAACGTTAAACATGGCTGCCAGCGGCCATCTTTGTTTACATAGAGTTATATAGTAAAAACTTGTAGCGACTTCTTCTCTGAAACTACTTGGCGGATTGTCATGAAACTTCACAGGAATGTTGCTCTTGATGTCTAATTGATCCTAGAAAAATTTCAGGTCGGCCGGAAATTCAAGATGGCCGTCACAGCTAAAAATAGATTTTTAAAATATAAGTTTGTAGCGACTACTTCTTGAAAACTATAAGTGATATTGATATGGGACTTTTTCTAAAATGATCAGCATTACATGATGTTGATCCTAGTCAAAAATCGTTTTGATTCAACATTAAACATGGCTGCCAGCGGCCATCTTTGTTTACATAGAGTTATATTGTAAAAACTTGTAGCGACTACTCCTCTGAAACTACTTGGCGGATTGTCATGAAACTTTACAGGAATGTTGCTCTTGATGTCTAATTGATCCTATCAAAATTTCAGGTCGGCCGGAAATTCAAGATGGCCGTCACAGCTAAAAATAGATTTTTAAAAAATAAGTTTGTAGCGACTACTTCTTGAAAACTATAAGTGATATTGATATGGGACTTTTTCTAAAATGATCAGCATGACATGATGTAGATCCTTGTGGAAAAATATTTTGATTCGACGTTAAACATGGCTGCCAGTGGCCATCTTTGGTTACATAGAGTTATATAGTAAAAACTTGTAGCGACTACTCCTCTGAAACTACTTGACGGATGTTCATGAATCTTCACAGGAATGTTGCTCTTGATGTCTAGTTGATCCTAGAAAAATTTCAGGTCGGCCGGAAATTCAAGATGGCCGCCACAGCTAAAAATAGATTTAAAATAAAAAAGTTTGTAGCGACTACTTCTTCAAAACAATAAGAGATATTGATATGGGACTTTTTCTAAAATGATCAGTATGACATGATGTTGGTCCTTGTCGAAAATCGTTTTGATTTGACCTTAAACATGGCTGCTTTGTTTACATACAGTTATATAATGAAAACTTGTAGCGACTACTTCTTTGAAACTACTTGACGGATTTTCATGAAACTTCACAGGAATGTTGCTCTTAATGTCTTATTGATCTTAGCAAAATTTCAGGTCGGCCGGAAATTCAAGATGGCCGCCACGGTTAAAAATAGATTTTCAAAAAACAAGTCTGTAGCGACTACTTCCTGAAATCAAAATCAATCAGTAGAGCTTCAAGGTCATTGACCTCTTGTTCATTTTAACGAGCCTTTCGGCGAGTTAAAATTAAACATAATTCATAACAAGTTTCATAAATCTTATATGGAATGGAAACGAGTTTAAGATCCTTTTTATCACATAACATTGCAATCAAATTAGTAAAAATTAATTCAGATGGACATAGAACCGCCACGACGTCAGTCACACTTTAGCGCCAAAACGTCATAAAATATGTGACGTCGTAACGTCGCGTCTCGCACATAACGTTGCGTATAAAAGAGTTCGTGTTTTACCGCTTTACAAAATAGCAGTTTACGCCAACTTTTTAACAAACCAACAACAATGTTTTGTATAACGTGCATTATTTTTATAAGCTGTCACAAATAATAAGTTTATGACTCAGATCTGGGTGAATTTGTTATAAATAAAATAGTTTCAGTTAATAAACTTGCGTAGTGTTACAGGTTTAACTCAACCAATCGAAATCGTTCCAGGCTGTATTACACGTGTGTCATACAACAGAATATTACATGGGTGTTCGACACTGCTAACAAGGGACGTTATGTGATAAAGATTGATATCCATCATATGTTCTGTTCTGTTACTTACAGACTGGTTACCACCAAATGTTTCTGTCCTGTTGCTTATAGACCGGTTTCGATCAGATGTTTCTGTTCTGTTATAGATCTGTTTCCATCGTATATTTCTGTTCTGTTGCTTGTAGACTGGTTCCCATCAAATGTTTCTGTTCTGTTACATATAGACTGGTTCCCATCTATTCCTGCAAGCCTCACACCTGTTACAGTCCAGTCAGAGAAGACCTTATGTTCTAGCAGGAGCCATCTTCTATAAGAACAGGTAATTGTGTTAATTTTCTGTATTTGGGTAAATTTGTATTTAAGTAGGTATAAAAGCTTGAAATATTGTACCATGTTGCCCACATCGAATGTTGATATCAATTTGTGCACACATAATTTTCAAATCCTATTCTTCGAGATGATCAACCACAACCATGTTAAAGACTGGAGTTCACTTGTACGAATATCCATGTGGACACCAATTATAGAATGTACATTCTGTTGTCAGCGGTAAATAAGCTGAAAAATACGCTCTCTTATCTCTACTGTGCTGTGATTGGTTAAAAGAACTAGGGTTAAATTTGAATTTTATAACAGACAACAAAATATATTTTTAGGATATAGCATTTTTAAGTTCTGGAGTGATTCCATATTTGACTAAACAACTCTTCATACATTCAAGATTAGTTGTGACAAATTTTAATTAAATCAGTGAGGTAGTGATATCATATTTTCCATTTTTCTCTTCACCTACAATGCTTATAGACAGTGCTGTGTATAGCACGCCTCTGCTTTTATAATATGACTCCAGTCTTTAAACTGTTTATATTTCCAGTGTACTAAGCACCCAGCTGCCACCTGGATTGACAAGACGTCTCACGTATCTCCAGAACCAGGTATGTATGGATAATTCAGGCTGATTTCAAGTGATATCTGTTCATCTGTTGCGTAGTTGTGTGGTTAGTGTTAGATTTAAAAAAAAGAACTGCTGCAAAAAAAGTTTAAAAAAATGACAGGCTCCTTATTTCCAAGTAAAAAAGACATGGCTAAAATACATGGCTTTAGCCACACAATTATACATTTGTTAGAACCACCTTACCTTTGTTTTCGTCCTCAGTCTTCATCAAACTTCCCGGAAACCACTGGCACTTGAGCCGCAAATATTACATAAAAAAAGATTCCCTTACTGTCTATATAAACACATGAAATAGTTGACAAAAATCTTGTTTGGAGGTGTGAATCTTTGTCAAATTAACAATTTGTGTCAAATCTTTGACACAGTTTGTTAGGTCTGATTCCCATTTATCACAATATATTCACAATTTGTTCAAAAAAGCACTCTGTAGTTTCTGATTATGTATGTTTTTACCGTTAAAATATTGTCCAATCGAATCACTTCTTTGAGTACAATCGGAAGTAAACATAAGTAGGAAATGTTAAAATACCCGTGATTGAATATGCGTTAAGTCAAAATTGATACTGGATTAATAAATCGAGAGGCTTGATAAAGACTTCAAGATTATCATATGTCCCTTTAAGTAGTTTTGTGCTATACAAACATGTACCTAAATACTTGACACAGCTACATGAAACTTGTGGCGCTCTTGTTCTCAAATTGCAATACAACTATATTTTTTTTCTTTTTTTTTTCCAGATGCCACATATATCAAGGAAAACAGGTAATTTGATTAAAACAGTCATCTTGTACCATGTGATAATAGCTATATAAGCTACATATTTTAAACCAATTAATATCAAAAGGCACATTTGAGATGAAGAAATCCATTCATTGTTCAATATGGCTATTTCGGCTCTTTTGATCAAAGATAGTCGGACAGAAACTGTTGTCCATTTGTTAGTTTCTTCGTGCTCCTTCAGAACTTACAGAAGAAATTCAAGAAAGATTCCTTTTGATGGTCCTAGCACAAATTATTTCTCTAGACTATTATGCTTGCATACCGAATAAGGTTATCCGCATTGTACATGGGTGATGGAAAGACTGATCTTACACATGGGGGAAGATAAAAGTTGCGCGCTGACAGTTGCATGAAGTCATTGTGTAAATAAACAAGCAAAACATTAGCAGTTCGCAAACGATGTCAATGCTCAGAATGTAAATGATAAGCATGAAAAAGAATCAATCATGGGTTCATACCCTCAGTATAATTGTTTTAATCGGAACCTCGACAGATCCTCGGTTCTGATAAAAACAATTATACCTCGTGTTGAAATTCCCGATCTTCACCGGATATCCATGTAATATTCTTATAATCCTCTACGACATGTCCATGGCAACCTGATTGGTCTAAGACCACCCACGAGTGGTTCCCTTCACAGTCTTTTAAAACTTGACATGTCAGAGTTAGGTGATCAAATTGTAACATGTGCTGACAGTATAGTGTTTCACGGTCTTTGACCTCTGTTGAAAGCAGATACATCACTGGCTTTTTATAGAAAGATCCAACATTTTAAACATTATCCAATTCATGATAAACATTCTTAACAATCAAAATATGGTATTAGCACCATGTCGGGCAGGTCTGAAGTTGAATTCACCATATATTTTGAATGGAATCAAGTTTAAAAATGCTTTCATCATATAACTTGCAGTGTGGGAGTGTATTAAAACCATTATATATTTATCATATTACACGAGTGAAATAAGTTTTCAAATGAAGGCCGAATTATCGTTTGGTCTTTTCTGTTTAGCTCGTTGTGCATCGGAATTGCCTCGTCGATTTTCTTAACCGTTTAAAACACCGGATTACGGAAATCGACTAGGAAGTAATATAGGCCTACAGGCAGCTACAATAATAAATGTTCCTTATGAAGGCTTTTTAGTAGTTATGTGATAAATAGAATCTCACATTCGTGCCTTTTAATATTGAATTTATTAAACTCTTTGGATAAAATTGACAGCCTCGTATCATATAATTTTATCCAACTAGTTTAGTAAATTCGATATTACGTAAGAACCTCTGTATGTTGTCCCTGGTGCGTAACCTAGGATAGCACATACTGCAATGCAGAATGTATCATACAACTAATGTTTCTACTATACAAATACAGCTACTATCTACCACAGGTACCGGTTTAAAAAAAAAAAAAAAGTTATATTCTATTAAATACTGTAGTATTTAATAGAATATAATTTTTTTTATTTTTTTTTTAAACCGGTACCTGTGCTATCTACTAACCTAATATTTTCCATCCAACTGCTGTATTGTGCTAATGGCTACACATGCTATTATTCGATGACTTAAAAAGTCAGGAATCAGCCATTTAAAGACATTTTCTATAGTTTTTTCTGCATAACAGATTTTCTTTAAACTTTTTGTACAGTAAGTCTGTTATATATATAGACAGAAAAGGCAAAAATAATGGTAGGTCACCATGCTTGTTAAAATTTAAAAAAATAATTTGTAATGCCACCGGCATGTCAGTCTGTCCAAAAAGTTGAACAAGTCCATGAAATAGCTAAATAAGATATTTTTGAAGTCTAATCATTTATTCATTGGTCACAATTCTGCTAAAATAGTATTAAAATAAAGAACATTTAATTACAATAACATTTAAAGCTCATCTTTATGTAAAACCTATATTTTTAGCTCTACTGGCCGAAGGCCAGCAGAGCTTATGGGATGGCGAGTTGTCCGTCGTCCGTCCGTCCGTCCGTCTGTTAACTTTTGCCTTGTGAACACTCTAGGGCCTTCATTATTAATCGAATATTTATGAAACTTTGCCAGTGTCTTTATATCAATGAAAGCTCGGACAAGTTCGAAAACCAGCCGGATCGGATAAATTTCACCGGAGTTATGGCCCTTGTTTTGCTGAAAAATGCCATATTAAGCCTTGTGAACACTCTAGCACCTTCATTTATTATTTGATCTTTACCAAACTTGCACAGATTGTTAATATCAATGTGAGCTCGGACAAGTTCGAAAACCAGCCAAATCGGATCAGTAACACCGGAGTTGTGGCCCTTGTTTTTTCCGAAAATTGCTATGTTCTGCCTTGTGAACGCTCTAACACCTTCATTTATTATTTGATCGTTACCAAACTTGCACAGATTGTTAATACCAATGACAGCTTAGACAAGTTCGAAAATCAGCTAAATTGGGTCAGTAACACCAGAGTTATGGCCCTTGTTTTTTTCTGAAAAATGCCATTTTCTGCCTTGTGAACACTCTAGCACATTCATTTATTATTTGGTCTTTACCAAACTAGCACAGATTGTTAATATCAATGAAAACTCAAACAAGTTCGAAAACCAGCTAAATCGGATCAGTAACACCGGAGTTATGGCCCTTGTTTTTTCTGAAAAGTGCTATTTTCTGCCTTGTGAACACTCTAGGGCCTTCAATATTAATTGGACCTTTACTAAACTTTGCCAGTGTCTTTATGTCAATGAAAGCTCAGACAAGTTCGAAAACTGGCAAGATCGAAATAATTTCACTGGAGTTATGGCCCTTGTTTTGCTGAAAAATGCCATATTAAGCCTTGTGAACACTCTAGCACCTTCATTTATTATTTGATCTTTACCAAACTTGCACAGATTGTTAATATTAATGAAAGCTCGGACAAGTTCGAAAACCAGTAACAGCGGAGTTATTGCCCTTGATTTAGTTAAAAATGCTATATTTTGCCTCATTAAGACGATAGGGCCTTCATCTTTCATCCAATCTTTACCAAACTTTACAAGATTGTTCATATAAATGAAAGCTTGGACAAGTTCGAAAACCAGCTAGATCGGACCATTAACAGCAGAGTTAAGGCCCTTGATATAGTTAAAAATGCTATATTTTGCCTCGTTAATTCGATAGGGCCTTCATCTTTCATCTGATCTTTACAAAACTTTACCTGATTGTTAGCTCTACTGGCCGAAGGCCAGCAGAGCTTATGGGATGGCGAGTTGTCCGTCGTCCGTCGTCCGTCCGTCGTCCGTCCGTTAACTTTTGCCTTGTGAACACTCTAGGGCCTTCAATATTAATCAGACCTTTACTTAACTTTGCCAGTGTCTTTATATCAATGAAAGCTCAGACAAGTTCGAAAACCAGCCTGATCGGATAAATTTCACCGGAGTTATGGCCCTTGTTTTGCTGAAAAATGCCATATTAAGCCTTGTGAACACTCTAGCACCTTCATTTATTATTTGATCTTTACCAAACTTGCACAGATTGTTAATATCAATGACAGCTCGGACAAGTTCGAAAACCAGCCAAATTGGATCAGTAACACTGGAGTTATGGCCCTTGTTTTTTCTGAAAATTGCCATTTTCTGCCTTGTGAACAATGTAACACATTCATTTATTATTTGATCGTTACCAAACTTGCACAGATTGTTAATACCAATGATAGCTTGGACAAGTTCGAAAATTAGCTAAATTGGGTCAGTAACACCAGAGTTATAGCCCTTGTTTTTTCTGAAAAATGCCATTTTCTGCCTTGTGAACAATGTAACACATTCATTTATTATTTGATCTTTACCAAACTTGCACAGATTGTTAATATCAATGGAAGCTCAAACAAGTTTGAAAACCAGCTAACTCGGATCAGTAACACCGGAGTTATGGCCCTTGTTTTTTCTGAAAATGCTATTTTCTGCCTTGTGAACACTCTAGGGCCTTCAATATTAATCGGACCTTTACTTTACCTTAACTTTGCCAGTGTCTTTATATCAATGAAAACTCGGACAAGTTCGAAAACTGGCAAGATTGAAATAATTTCACCGGAGTTATGGCCCTTGTTTTGCTGAAAAATGCCATATTAAGCCTTGTGAACACTCTAGCACCTTCATTCATTAATTGAACTTTACCAAACTTGCACAGACTGTTAATCACAATGAAAGCTCGAAAACCAGCTAGATGGGAAAATTAACAGCAGAGTTATTGCCCTTGATTTAGTTAAAATTGCTATATTTTGCCTCATTAAGATGATAGGGCCTTCATCTTTCATCCAATCTTTACCAAACTTTACCAGATTGTTTATATAAATGAGAGCTAGGACAAGTTCGTAAACTAGCTGGATCGGACCATTAACAGCGGAGTTATGGCCCTTGATTTAGTTAAAAATGCTATATTGTGCCTCGTTAATACGATAGGACCTTTATCTTTCATTCAGTCTTTACCAAACTTTACCAGATTGTTTATATAAATGAAAGCTCGGACATTTCGAAGATCAGCCAGATCGGACCAGTAACAGCGGAGTTATGGCCCTTGATTTAGTTAAAAATGCTATATTTTGCCTCGTTAATTCGTTAGGGCCTTCATTTTTCATCTGATCTTTACAAAACTTTACCTGATTGTTTATATCAATGACAGCTCAGACAGTTTCGAAAACCAGACAGATTGGGCCATAACTCATCTCAGATTGGACCAGTAACAGATGAGTTATGGCCCTTGATTTAGTTAAGAATGCTATATTTTGCCTCGTTAATTCGATAGGGCCTTCATCTTTCATCTGATCTTTACAAAACTTTACCTGATTGTTTATATCAATGACAGCTCAGGCAGTTTCGAAAACCAGCCAGATCGGACCAGTAACAGATAAGTTATGGCCCTTGATTTAGTTAAAAATGCTATATTTTGCCTCGTTAAGACGATAGGGCCTTCATTTTTCATGCGATCTTTATGAAACTTTACTAGATTGTTAATATCAATGACAGCTCGGTCAAGTTCGAAAACCAGATCGGACCAGTAAAAGTGGAGTTATTGCCCTTGATTTAGTTAAAAATCCTATATTTTGCCTTGTTAAGTCGATAAGGCCTTCATCTTTCATCCGATCTTTAAGAAACTTTACCAGATTGTTAATATCAATGAAAGCTTGGAGAAGTTCGAAAAACATCCAGATGGGACCATTTACATCGGAGTCATGGCCCTTGATTTTCTGAAATATGCTATCTTGGCCTAGGGCCTTCATTTGACCGGATTTCAGTGAAACTTTGCAGGGATGATCAGTACCAAGCCTAGTTGTACATAGTCACCATGTTCCAGTTGAATGATTTTGGCGGAGTTATAGCCCTTTAAAGGTTTTAATACACAAACTTTGTTCCGACTAGTTCTCTTGAACCCCTGGCCGGATTAAACGAAACTTTTTAGGGACGATCAATTCTGCGTCTAGTTGTGCAAATCATCGCCATGTTCCGGTTGAATGATTTTTGGCAGAGTTATTGCCCTTTAAAGGTTTTAATACACAAACTTTGTTCTGATCTACTTCTCCTGAACCCCTCGCCAGATTTCAATGAAACTTTGCAGGGATGATCAGCACCAAGCCTAGTTGTGCATGTCATCGTCATGTTCCGGTTTACAGATATTTGGCAGAGTTATGGCCCTTTAAAGGATTTTGATACCACAATTTTTTTCTGTTCTAGTTCTCCTGAACCCCTGGATGGATACAGAAGAAACTTGACAAGGATGATCAGTATCAAGCCTAGTTGTGCATATCATCGCTATATTTCGGTTGAATGATTTTTGGCAGTGTTGTGACCCTTTAAATGTTTTAATACACAAACTTTGTCCAGAGTAGTCTCTTCTGAACTCTTTGCAAGATGTCAGCGAATCTTGGCGAGGATGATCAGTACTAAGCCTAGTTGCACCTGTCATTGCCATGTTCTGGTTGAATGATTTTTGAAAGACTTATGGCCCCTTATACATGAACTTTATCTTGAGCCAGTAGAGCGTCCACAGGCCCTCTTGGGCCTCTTGTTTATATCAATGACAGCTCAGACAATTTCGAAAACAGCCAGATCGGACCAGTAACAGATGAGTTATGGCCCTTGATTTAGTTAAAAATGCTATATTTTGCCTCGTTAAGACGATAGGGCCTTCATCTTTCATCCGATTTTTAAGAAACTTTACCAGATTGTTAATATCAATGAAAGCTTGGACAAGTTCGAAAACCATCCAGATTGGACCATTTACATCGTAGTCATGGCCCTTGATTTTCTGAAATATGGTACATCTTGGCCTCATTAAGATGAAAGGGTTGGCCGGATTTCATTGAAACTATGCAGAGATGATCAGTACCAAGCCTAGTTGTACATAGTCACTGTGTTCCAGTTGAATGATTTTGGCAGAGTTATAGCCCTTTAAAGGTTTTAATACACAAACTTTGTTCTGACTAGTTCTCCTGAACCCCTGGCCAGATTAAACAAAACTTTTTAGGGATGATCGATTCTATGTCTAGTTGTGCAAATCATCGCCGTGTTCCAGTTGAATGTTTTTTGGCTGAGTTATGGCCCTTTAAAGGTTTTAATACACAAACTTTGTTCTGACTAGTTCTCCTGAACCCCTGACTGGATTTAAACGAAGCTTTTTAGGGATGATCAATTCCATGTCTAGTTGTGCAAATCATTGCCGTATTGTGGTTAAATGATTTTTTTGGCAGAATTATGACCCTTTAATGGTTTTAATACACAAACTTTGTCTGATTACTTTTCCTGAACCCCTCGCCTGATTTCAATGAAACTTTGCAGGGATGATCAGCACCAAGCCTAGTTGTGCAAATCATCGTCACATTCCGGTTTACTTATATTTGGCAGAGTTATGGCCCTTTAAAGGATTTTGATACCACAATTTTTTTTCCGGGCTAGTTTTCCTGAACCCCTGGCTGGATATAGACGAAACTTGACAAGGATGATCAGTATCAAGCCTAGTTGTGCAGATCATCGCCATATTTCGGATGAATAATTTTCGGCAGAGTTGTGACCCTTTAAATGTTTTAATACACAAGCTTTGTCCAGATTAGTCTCTCCTGAATTCTCTGCCAGATTTCAGCGAATCTTGGCGAGAATGATCAATACTAAGACTAGTTGCACCTGTCATTGCCAGGTTCTGGTTGAATGATTTTTGAAAGACTTATGGCCCCTTATACATAAACTATCTTGAGCCAGTAGAGCGTCCATAGGCCCTCCATAGGACATATATTTAGGCAATATGTTCAATTAAATTTATAGGTCACCAAGCATATTGAGATTTAATAATGGTTTTTGGAACCATACCATTATGCTAATTTTGTTGGAATTTTTACAAAATGCTATATTTTTCCTATTTTATATATCTAATAATAGGCCTTTATTTAATTAAAGGCAATACAAAAAAATAAAAAATTTAAATAAAAAAAAAAATTCAAAAAAAAAATACAACTAGACATTAAAAGCAACATTCCTGTAAATTTGTAGGAAAATCCATTGAATAGTTTTAGAAGAGAAGTCGCCCAAAAAAGCTGCGCATGGAAAACTACAGCAAATGCCTTTAAACTACAAATATACACAATATATTTTATGTTTATCAATTTAGATATACAATACATTATGAAAAGAAAGTACCGTGTTTTGCATTTATTATAAATATACTTAAACGCCGAAAACATTTTTGCCAAAGTTACTTCCGCTGACGAACTATCCTCCATGTGTATTTTGACGGCAGCAGATGTAAACTGTACATTTTCATTGTTTTCATGTCCCCGGTGGGGACTATAGGTTTGCACCCTGTCCGTCCGTCCTTCCGAAATGCTTGTCCGGGCCATATTTTCAATAATATAAGACTTTGAGATACCAAACTTGGTATGTAAATACATCTTGGGATAGCGGTGTGTCGCATACCAAAATAAGGTCACTGTGACCTTGACCTGTGACCTCTGTCATAGAAAATGTTCCGAAAATGCTTTTCCGGGCCATATTTTCAATACTGTTACACTTAGAGATACCAAACTTAGTATGTGAATACATCTTGGGATAGCGGTGTGTCGCGTACCAAAATAAGGTCACCTTGACCTGTGACCTCTGTCATAGAAAATGCTTGTCCGGACCGTATTTTCAATACTATAACACTTAAGAGATACCAAACTTGGTATGTGAATACATCTTGGGATAGCGGTGTGTCGCGTACCAAAATAAGGTCATTGTGACCTTGACCTGTGACCTCTGTCATAGAAAATGCTTGTCTGGACCGTATTTTCAATACTATAACACTTAGAGATACCAAACTTAGTATGTGAATACATCTTGGGATAGCGGTGTGTCGCGTACCAAAATAAGGTCATTGTGACCTTGACCTTGATCTTTGACCTCCATCATAGAAAATGTCTGGAAAATGTTTGTCTGGGCCGGTGGGGGACTATGGATTGCCCTGCAATTCTTGATGCTCTAGTTTAAAACAGTTGCATGATAAAACAATTACATGGTTACAACCACGAAAAACCTGATGTACCCCCTTTAAACTATAAAGCTATTCATCCGCTTTTATGTTTCCTTAAAGTACTGTCATAATTGTACTGTTATAGAACATCTATATGTTTTTATAAAAAGTATTTTAATTTTATGCATAATACCTTGTATTATAATTCTTCTTTTTATTTCACAGATTTTGATCTTCCAGTCGGTTGTAGAATCGTCACCATTTTTCTCACGGATGAAGAACTTAAACAGCTAACCCCTCTTCACGCTCAGTCCAGAAGACATTGTAAAGTGACCGACTTCAGTGTTCGCCGAGATAGTGAGGCTAAGGCGGCAAGTCATTCTCAGTCCACAAATAGTAAAATATTGTCCAGACGCCTCACTTGTCCAAACTTCATTTCATATTCACAGAATGAGAACACAAGTGCAAACACAGTTTCTGAAAAGGCTCTTCAAAAATTTCTTACAAACGAACACAGGAGATCGAAAAATGGCAACCAGGAGTCTATGAGTGTTGAGCATATATCATGGGGGAAAGTTAAGTCTAGAGCGTCTAAAGTGTCACTGTCACATGTTCCCATTGTGGAATGCCGTAGCGGAGAATCAGGCACAGATTGTGAGACTGAAATCCTCGGGCACGGCGCACATGAAAACCACTTTGGTGGAACATACAGACAAATTGAGCTTGATACAAAAACATTTGAAATCTGTGAAGGTGAGTCAAACGAAAGCTCGGATGAGTCTCCAGAGGAGCACCAATCTCATCAACCAATGGAATCAGTGACTGCTGGTCAGTCTTGTTCTGAACAACCAGTCAAATCAATGAATTCTGTTACTCATTCTGACCAGCCAATCCATTCAAAGGTTGACAAACTTCAATCTGAGAAGCCAGTCAGACTAGCACCTTTGGAGCATCTTTCACATAAAAAAGAGGAACCAAGTATAAGTGATCTTGAAGATGAACATGATTCTGTGCAAACTAAAACACACACAGACATTTCTGAAACAGTTTCATCAAATGAAACTAATATTGATGAAGTTAAGCATGGTAAATTAGACATGTCAAATTCATCAGAAACAGGTGCTGACTCTCGATATTATGATTCTTTATCTGACGAAACAACAAGAACTTTAAGTAAAAGCTCTGGTCACTCAGTGTACCATCATAAAGTGGACGTGCACTTTGACGATCATTCATCAGATAATATAGTTAATGACGGTGGATCTGATATCTTAAGAACTGGTGAAACAACACAAGATACAGAAAGAACTGGTGAAACAATGCAATATATAGAAAGAACTGGTGAAACGATGCAAGATATAGAAAGAACTGGTGAAATAATGCAAGATACAGAAAGAACTGGTGAAACAATGCAAGATATAGAAAGAACTGGTAAAACAATGCAAGATATAGAAAGAACTGGGGAAACAATGCAAAATACAGAAAGAACTGGTGAAACAATGCAAGATATAGACAGAACTGGTGAAACCATGCAAGATATAGACAGAACTGGTGAAACCATGCACGATATAGAGGAAAAGTGTAATGAATGTGATTCTAGTAACAAACAAACTGAAGATGATCTGTTAAATAGTGAATCTATAAAATGCTCTACAGAGCAAGTTAGTGAAAATGATCCAGAAATAAGTGTATTAAATGAAAGAAAAACAATCGAAGATATAGAAAAAACACCGGATTCTTTGAGTAAATCAAAGTTTGCAAATGTGACGCATAATGAAATCAATGATCTTGAATTCAAAAATTTTGCTGAAACCAAAAGAAATGGAATTTATACTGACAAACCTAATGATGCATCTTCTGTAGGGCTGAGAGAAAATAAACTAAAACTAGATGCGCAGGAAAAGGATAATGTTGACCCAGTTATTAGATCAAATACAGAATCTTTAATTTTAGAGGTGGAAAAGGTTGGCTATTATGAAACAGAGACAGAGGATGAAATGGTTAGTGAAGAAATGTTTAATCAATGTATAAATTGTCTTGATTTAGCAGCAAAACAACCAGAAGGAACGACTGGTACAAAAAACATCAGATGTAGTCAGTGTCTCGCAAAACCAAGCTCATGGAAAAGAGTTGATAAAAAGGGAACCCAATCGGAAGTATTTGATTTTGGAAAGAAAACTTTAAATTATGAATCTGGAACCGACACAGAGAGTACTTGTGATAAACAGGGAACCAGTGTTAGACCCGATCAAAGTGAGACAATTGATCAGAATGTGACTGGTACCCAACTTTTACTGACAGCCTCCTCCTCGTTCAGTAGTGATATCTCCACTGACAGTACAATATCGCGGTACTGGACACAGGAGATGGACGGACTGAACGATGTCACATTGTACGTCCAGTGTCATTCCGATATCTCCTTACTCTTGTTGATGGAAAACCCAGAGCAATATCAGGAGAATCTGCTACATTCATTGGTAAGAATGATTGAACCTGTACTGTGCATTTGAAGGTGGCTGTACGCCAAATACGAATCAAGCTTTTTTTTTATTACTTTACTTCATACCTGATATGGTTAGATAGAATGAAAATAGTCGCTCCTGGATCTTTTTACAATTCCGTTACGCTTCACAAAGCCTAAAATTCATTTTGACCCCTTGTTTATAGTGTAAAAAATAAAACAACGTGGTGACTTTATTTTTAGAAATTGTCGTCTGCGCAGGTCTGTTTCTAGGGTTCGGATGTACCAAATAAAATGTAGGTTATGCAGAGTGGTGTTGTTGTTAAATGTTCAGCACCTCCAGCAATCAATCATACTTATCTTTTATTTTGGAATGAAAAACATTATGTCTAGCAAATAAAAGGTAGGTAAATAGTATACTGCATTTATATTTTATTATTTACACCACTATTGGTCGACTGATTTTTTAAGTCACCCTACCCTAGGAAAATGGAATGTTCTGCTGTCGCCATTTTGGTTTCGGCTGTCAATAAAATTACATGTAAACAGAGGGGGTCAAAATGATTTTTTGGCTTTGCGATGCTTAGAGGATAGCTACTCGAAGATTGCAGACAGATTCAGGAGCGTCCGTTTTCATACTGTTCAATCATATCTGGTATGAAAACATATAGAAAGTAATAAAAAAAATCTTGATTCATATTCGACGTCTAGGCACTCTGAAATGCACAGTAGTTGATAATCTCTTGGTAAGAAATATTGAATATATAGTTGATAATCTCTTTGGTAAGAATGATAGATAGATACATGGTTAGTGTCTATGCATTTCAGAAATATTTGACAAGCGTTAAAAATAAAAAAATGCAAGGCAGAATCATGTTTTTCACTGCTTACCTTAAGTCAAATACGGCCTATATTTTGAGACAATAAGTCTATTCTGTAACATTAATGTAATTCTTAAATTAAAGGGACACACAGCAATCTTGATTTGTTCAACATTTGTGGCATCCCATTATTTTTTCTGCATACCTTAGCATTTTTGAAATCATTTAATATTAATTATTAGAATAGTTCCGCCACATTGTGTCTGCATATGACTGTCAATTATATTGCACGAATAAACATACCAATAAACATACCGTATGGTAGAAGAAAGAAGAAAAATTAAAAAATCAAAAGTTCATTTCATTATATGCAAGCAGTTTTCAAGTAAAACTGATTCTGGATTAATAAATAGAGATGTTAATTTTCATGCTGGATACAAACTTCAAGATTGCCATGTGTCCCTTTTAAAAAAAAGCGATTTCAAATGTGTTTTTGCGTCAATTTCGCTTCAGGAACCATAGGAATTAGTGCATCAGTAAGAGTAGGGCAGGTTCTCGAATTCCTATGTATCCTTTCTCTCTCTGGGGCAACTCTAAATAACCTACAATATGTTGATGAGCCATATAATATAATAAGCAAATGTTTATCCAAATTTTTTTTTTTTTTTATCTGAATGCCACTTAACATGCACCATTTAAAGATTTGGTTTAATTCAGATAATTAGCATACATTACATACATTATGGCAGAATGTCAGCTACCTATACTTTGCCGATCTTTTTTGTTTAACAAATCAATTTCAGGTTGAAGAAGAAAATAATTTTTATTTAATCCTGTATTTTATAATTAAAATTGACCAATTTAAATAAAATTATTTCAGAAATATCATGTTCGATATGAAATTTATTTTTCTACAATACAATAAATACTGAAAATACTTGGAAGCAACACATAAACAAAACGGAAAGTAGCAAACTTGGTTCATGAGAACTTGACATATTTTATTTTTGCAATATTAAAGGGGTTGATGCACTATTTTCCAACAATATTTATTTAAAAGGGCTCTGAAAAACTTGAAAATAGCTGAAAAAATTATCAAAATGACATGAAAAATAAAGGAGATATGACTTACTGAAAATTTGCAAAGAAATTTAAATGCCATCTTGGAACGATGACGTCATCGCGCCTTTTTACTATATATGGCATATTGACAAAATATATTTTAAAGCAAAGAAAATCATTGCAAACTGATTAAAAATAATTATACAGGTGTAAAATGTATACATTGTATGCTTGTTTTTCATTTGCAGTGATTTTCTTTGATTTAAAAGACATTTTGTCAATCTGCCATATATGGTAAAAAGGCGCAATGACGTCATCGTTCCAAGATGGATGCCTCCATTTCTTATCTCCTTTATTTGTCATGGCATTTTGATAATTCTTTCAGCTATTTTCAAGTTTTTCAGAGCCCTTTTAAATAAATTTTGTTTGAAAATAGTGCCTCAACCCTTTTAAAACTATACCAATTTCAGAGTCTCAACAAGATGTTAGGACCCTGAAATGCGTGAAATGCCATATTAGAGTATCTGGATTTTAAAAAATTTCAAGGGTAGCATGACCTAAGATGCCCCTAGTCATTCGCGGCTATGCCACTCAACATGTCACTTCGGCTACCTATACATCAATTATATCCTAGCTACACCCCTGATTTTAGTTTGTTTTGGCCAAAATATTGGATTTTCACCAAATCGGGTTTTTGTCAATGAGAAAAGCAGATATTGGACAAATTTGACAGCTGATGAAATCTATACAGTCGATTCCGTTTAATTGCATATTTCGGTTAATTGCATAAAGTTTTGAAACACAAAACCATTTGTATTCTTTTGCATGTAAAAAACCCCGTATAATCGTATAGGTTTTTGTCACATTCCGGATAATTGCATAACGAATATCTGGCTAATTGCATACTGAAAGTCAAATTTACCTGTATTTTTCAACTGTTAATTGATTGACGCGGTCACAGAGATAAGCCCGAGGCAAATTGATTGACAAAAGGTGGTAATTGACTTGCCGAGAGAAAGATTGCCATTTTGTGCGGCTTCCATAAAGCTTCCATGCCATGACGATCGCTCACCAATTAGCATACACGATTTAATAATAAGTTTGTACGCAATGTAAAGCAATGTGTTGTTAATTATTTATTGCTCTCAGTTTGCTAGTGTCTGTAGAGATGCATATGACATTGAGTAGCTCGTAGAGGTTACTAATAAATGAAAAATAAAATAAGCTTTTGTGTTATTATCATGGCTGTGTAATTCACACGACAAACCATAGCAAAGCGACGCAGGTTGAAAGAAAACAAATACGCATAAATATTGCATAAAAACTATCAAATAACAGTAAATACAAAACAGATATGCACAATATTAATCCTATCAAACATCTTACATAGAATTAACTCGCTTTTATGGAGTTTCTATGTAAGTATTAACAGAACAGTAAAACGAAAGTAGAAACGTGCACCGCTACATGTACAAAATGTTCAATTTCAGCTATTCGAATACTCCGGTTAATCGCATATATTTTCTTGACAAATGGGCTATGCAAATAACCGGAATCGACTGTATATATGTTACTGAGTAATTGCCCTTTATGAAATAAAACAAACGTCTTTATGCAATAATTTACCTTACTAATATCAGACTTTCACTAATCTTGTGTACAAAAATGTGTACGGTCAAGGATCAATTTAAAAATGAGCATAATCAGCCTATATTATAAAGTTACAGAGTTTTTGCCCTTTATTTTGTAAAACTTATATTATAAAGTTAAGAGTTGTTACCCTTTATTTTGTAAAATAAATAAATAAGTGAGTTGTAGTTTGCTTAAACAATCAATAAATGGTATGGGATATTCACCAAACTTGCTTTGATGGTTTTCTTCAATATGACCTTGGATGATTTGATATTTAGCAAAATTGATGTTTGTGTGACAGAGTTATTGCCCTTGATTAAGTGAAATAAGAGAGTTTCAGCTTGTTCATTCAGTAAATGGTATCATATTTCACCAAACTAAATGGCATTGGATTTTCAACATATTTGGTCTGGAGGTTTGTTTCAATAAGGTCTTGTTTGAATTCAACATTGAACAAAATTCAGAATTATTGCTCATAATTAAAATAGAATAACAGTCTTGATCTTACAGGTTAATTTCTTAATGCGAGCATTGGATTTGCCAATTGTTGAAATTGTCTTAGATTTTATTGAAGCCAACCTTCAAATCAAGTTTGGTGAAAACCATAGCTGTGTATTAAAAATGATCATGGAAACAATTTGACACATGATAGACATGGAAAATAAAAGTTTTCACATGAAACAGTCTGCTTTTAAATACCAATAAAAGCTATATTTTCTATAAAGAATCTTACCAACATGGAAAGCTAAGGGAGCACTTCAGACCAATTTGTCCCTCATTAAACAGTTTGATAGCCATAAATAATTTAAACTACCTGTATTTTCAGTGGAAGGGATCCCTGGCCCACCTAGCAGACCTTGATTACTACATCAAGGAATGCATGGAGAGTGATGTAGACCATGAAAGTCTCGACGCGTACAAATATATACGCTTCGACGCATTCTCAGGGGGACTTAAAGGTTAGTTACAAATCTATATATATATATGCATTCTTAGGGTGAATCTAAGGTCAGTTATAATAGATGTCATGCTTCGATGCATTCTCAGGGTGTTTTGTAGGTCAGTTTCAAATATACATGCTTTTAGACATTCTCAGGGAGACGAAACGGTCACTTACAGATTTTCTCAATTTTACACATTGTCATTTCATACCAAAGGTCAGTTACAGATATACAAGCTTTGGCACATTTTCCATGCCAGAGGCTCAGCGGTAAACGGACATTTTCTCTGGGGAACTTAAAGATAGATGGACCTGTTGACATTCTCTAGGGGACTCAGTGTGAAAGTCAGTGAATGTGATCATTTAGCATTAAAAATATGGTAGTTCACTTGTAAATTTATTAAAGTGAAACTGTGTATATATATTTTTTTACAGGCAATATTGAGGAGATTTCCAGTACAGACAGATTTGATAGTCAGATGTACCAATCACTGGCTACCTTACACTCCGAGTTCCAACAGAGTCAGTGCCTTACAGATGTAACTTTGAGGTTAGATTTATTATATTTATATACATCATATCAATTGTTTAATTTGCAAGCACGATAGGATAAAAACGGAAGCGTGTAATTCTTATCTTATGCAGTTTGTCATATGCATTCATATATGCCTTGGGAATTGGTTCCTATAGTGTTTAATGTATACTCTCTTTGGAACATGTTTAAGGAGCATTGATTCTAAGTTGTTAAACCGTTAAGGTGACTCTTTTTAACCTTTTTATCCACCTGCTTCCACAAAGCGAAGTGGGTGCTATATAGGAATCTCGCTGTCCGTAATGTACTGTCACATCACGTCACGTAACACTTTTGTGTCCCATCCCGTTCTGTCGCATTGCGTCTCGTAACACATTTTTATTACTTGCATTACTAAAAAAAAATTGAATGGGATAGCAGTGATAGTTCTAGTTAGACTATTCAGCATGTGTACCTATGCGAAGAGTCCAATTCAGCAATTTCTGTAATCAATGACATAAAGAGTCCAATTCAAGGACATTTGAGGTAGGTCACAGTGACCTTATATCCTACTTTCTCATTGGTAAAACCTTACTTATATGACCTGCATGTGACAACGAGTTCAGTAGTAAACTTTATATAGTGAGGGACCGAGTGTTTTTGTAAATGCCCCGTGTGGTTCTCGGGGGGCCCCGTTCGGTTACGGGGCAAATAATAGGGCCACTGCAGATCCCGTTGGAGGGGAAGGCAGAGGGGTAGAACCCCCCACCCAAGGAATTCATTTTATCATTTTTTGTTCATGCTCATTAAAGGTCTTCATCATGACCCCTGCATTGTTTCAGGAGCCCTCTCGCTCATATCACTAGAGCAGTGGCAGAAAAACAGTAATGTGGCTCCAGCGTAAATGGAGTGTCTACAATAGAACTTGCAGCAACTCTGCAGTTCAGGGTGAGAAGGTTCTTGGCTCGTTCTCCATATTTTATCTCGATGTACATGGAGAGTGAGCCTGGCAAGTTCATTCCTGTTAGGCGCCATATAACCTTTCATGTGTTGGTGCGCCTTAAAACCCCAATTCAATTCAATTGTAAATGCATTTTCTATGCTGCTATACACATGTCACTTTATAGAGATTATTTAACTGCTGGATTCGATTATAAACAGTCTATTAAATCATTTTAGAATTATTTTATCATTAGAATTTTGTGTTAACCCCATTACTCAATGTCAAGTAAAACCTCAATGTGTTCTGAGAATATAATCAGTTTTAAATTAACTGGTTTCATTGGTCCAATATTTATTGCTAAACCAATCAGAATGCTTCATTCATATTTTCATTTGGTTGTTTCATGACATCACTTTCTGATATTATGACATCACACCCTGATATTATGACATCTTGTCATGCTATTATGATGCAACTCAGTGTGTTCTCACTGAGCCTTCTAATTGCTGTGAGAAACAGATTAAGAATGTTTGTATCGCTCATTGAGTAATGAGTGTCTTGAAACTAAGAATCACGCAGTTCTGAAAATAAATATATTCTAAAATGATTTAATAGACTGTTCTTAGGGAAATCCTTTATGAGATGGTAGGTGTGTGATTATTTTCATGAACGAGTCGATGTGAGTGAGTGAAAAAACTGGACACGCCTACCATCGTGTCCATCACACTTTAATATGCAACCTAACCTTGGCCATAACTTGGAAAGTATTTGACCTTTGTTCATGAAACTTCACACACAGTTTCTTCTTAACCCAATGGATGCTGTTAAACATGTCCAATAACTCTGGCTTTCATTTTGGCAGAGTGTTGCCCCTTTCATAAAACTTTGACTTGCAACCTAATCAAGCTCATAACTGGCCATAACTTAAGAAGTATTTGACCTATGTTCATGGAACTTCACACACATATTCATCTTACCACACAGACTATTGTTACCTATGACCAATAACTCTGACTTTCATTTTGGCAGAGTTATGCCCCTTTTCATAAAACTTCAACCTGCAACCTAACCTAGCTCATAACTTGCAAAAATATTGACCTATGGTCATGAAACTTTATACAGTTCTTCCTTATCAATTATCCAATGCAAATGTATTCCCCTTTTCATAAACTTTAACACATTAACACAAAAAAATACTCCATAATTATGCACCCCCCCTTCCCGAAGTGGGGGCATATTGCTTTGCAAATGTCGATCGGTCGGTCCATCCCGAAGTCTTCGCGATAACTCAAGAACGGCTGGAACTACAAGCTCGAAACTTGGCAGGAATGTTTATGTCATGGTCTAATTGTGCACCTCCCCTTTTGGGTAGATTGGCTTAAGAAATGTGGTTGGCATGGTAACAAAACATATTTAAAAAAATGTCAGTCGGTCCATCCCGAAATCTTCTTGTCTTTGCGATAACGGCTGGCACTACAAACTCGAAACTTGGCAGGAATGTTTGTGTCATAGTCTAGTTGTGCACCTCCCCTTTTGGGTAGATTCGCTTAAGAAATGTGGTTGCCATGGTAACAAAACATTTAAAAAACACACTAAAAGTCGGCTGTCTTCGCGATAACTCAAGAACAGCTTGAACTACAAACTCGAAACTCGGCAGGAATGTTTGTCTCATGGTCTAGTTGTGCACCTCCCCTTTTGGGTAGATTCGCTTAAGAAATGTGGGTGCCATGGTAACAAAACTTGTAAAAAATCACTAAAAATCGCTTGTTTTCTTGATAACTCAAGAACAGCTGGCACTACAAATGCCAAACTTGGCAAGAATGTTTGTCTCATGGTGTAGTTGTGCACCTCCCCTTTTGGATAGATTCGCTTAAGAAATGTGGTTGCCATGGTAACAAAACATGTAAAAAAATATTGCTTGTTATTTTTTAAAACTATGTTTTTTCATAGGAAACCTTGGTTTATGCAATTTTTAAATATTTTTTTTTTATTTTATTTTTTTAGTATGTTTTTTTTTTTAATTCTTTTTTTTTGGTTTTATGAAGGGTTGCACACCATGTCTTCAAGCTTTATAATTATATTGTACTTGCTGAAATAAGTTCACAGCAGGCGACACAAGTGTTTCATGGAACGCCCTTCTAGTTGAATGTTATTGGCGGATGACAAAGTCTGCAACACTTTATTGACGTCATGACTCAACGTCACAGTTAGTTATTTTTGTGTTCGGAGTGAGTTATTAATTAATATTTAGTAATTATGAATATTCTTTTACTATGAAATCTCAGTCATTCACCCACATGATTGTAATAATTAAACAGAATACAGGGATTTTCTTTTTCATGGAAAGCTGAAACATTAAAATTTCCCTATCTTATCATATAGCCTTCAAAAATAATTTCTTGTGTATTTGCAAATTTACCAATTTAATTCTTCAAATATTCTTTTACTTGTAGATCCCAGTTGACCTGTTGCTATGGTCACCGTAACTATGTTGACGAGACCTACTTCCAGATGGAGGGACATCAGAGACTCGTGTCAGGATTACCTCAACCTCGAGATCCAGCATTCTCTCTTGACAGTGTTGCTAGGCAACGCTTAGCCAAGGATAAAAGATTATCTCTTTTGTAGTGAAAAAAAGGAAGAGACCTTTTGCTTATAAGGGACACATGGCAATTTTGAAGTTTTAACAATTGCAAATTAGGCCTTTTTTATTTGGCTGTTCATTTTACGAACCTTCTTAAGATAAAACAAAATCAGGAATTTTTCCGCAGGGAATTTGATTACTTTTATTTTTATTTTGCCTTCTCCCACATTGTAATCAAGCGTTTCATTCTCTTCTCCTTGCCGGTGAAAAATATAAAATAGCTTTTCCCAATTTTATTTATTTTTTCCCTCCTCCTATTGCACTTCTCTGTCTCAATGGTCTAAAAGACTCAATATTGCCGTGTGTTCCTTTAAATGAGAACATAGTATATGTGCGAGCACTGGACAAAACTTGGTGATGCAAAAAACAAGTTTGTTTTGTTGAGACAAAATATTTGATAATTTCAATATGATGTTCTTTAGTAAAATAAAGTGGCATTCTGCTTGATTCTGTCATTTAACAATGAAATGCACAAAATAGGATTTCATTTTGTGCTTATACAGAACACAGACTTAAAACTTATGTTACAAGTCTGTGGATGGAATAAGTTATATGGTGCTAATCATTATTTTCCACCACTGAGGGGGTTGGGGACATGCCTTGGGTAACCAATACCCAGAAGGCTAGAATTAGACCAACAACGACACGAGAGGAACGGGACTTAGACCATATTAGACAGAAGCCAGATATACATTACTGGAATTAAGTATCAGTAATTCAATAACGTCAATAACATGGCTCCTGTGTAAATGGAGTGTCTACAAAGAATTTGCAGCAACTCTGCAGTTCAAGGTGAGAAGGTTCTAGGCCCGTTCTCCATATTTTATCTCGATGTACATGGAGGATGAGCCTGGCATGTTCATTCCTGTTAGGCGCCATATAACCTTTCATGCATGTGTTGGTGCACCTTAAAACCCCAATTCAATTCAATTCAATTCTTAGTCAATTGATCTGTTATTAGCTCTACTGATCAGAGATCAGCAGAGCTTATGCCGTGGTGCGGCGTCCGTCGTCCGTCCGTCCGTCCGTCTGTCCGTCTGTCCGTCTGTCCGTAAACTTTTATTTGTAGCGACTTCACAGCTGAAACTACTAGATGGATATTCATGAAACTTTACAGAAATGTTGCCCATAAAGTCTAGTTGATCCTAGCAAAAATTCATGTTGATGTGAAATCCAAGATGGCCGCCAAAGCTAAAAATAGAGTTTTAAAATACAAGTTTGTAGCGACTTCTTCTTGAAAACTATAAGTGATATTGATATGGGACTTTTTCTAAAATGATCAGCATGACATGATGTTGATCCTAGTCAAAAATCGTTTTGATTCAACGTTAAACATGGCTGCCAGCGGCCATCTTTGTTTACATAGAGTTATATAGTAAAAACTTGTAGCGACTACTTCTCTGAAACTACTTGGCGGATTGTCATGAAACTTTACAGGAATGTTGCTCTTGATGTCTAATTGATCCTAGAAAAATTTCAGGTCGGCCGGAAAATCAAGATGGCCGTCACAGCTAAAAATAGATTTTTAAAAAATAAGTTTGTAGCGACTACTTCTTGAAAACTATAAGTGATATTGATATGGGACTTTTTCTAAAATAATCAGCATTACATGATGTTGATCCTAGTCAAAAATCGTTTTGATTCAACGTTAAACATGGCTGCCAGCGGCCATCTTTGTTTACATAGAGTTATATAGTAAAAACTTGTAGCGACTACTCCTCTGAAACTACTTGGCGGATTGTCATGAAACTTTACAGGAATGTTGCTCTTGATGTCTAATTGATCCTATCAAAATTTCAGGTCGGCCGGAAATTCAAGATGGCCGTCACAGCTAAAAATAGATTTTTAAAAAATAAGTTTGTAGCGACTACTTCTTGAAAACTATAAGTGATATTGATATGGGACTTTTTCTAAAATGATCAGCATGACATGATGTAGATCCTTGTGGAAAATTATTTTGATTCGACGTTAAACATGGCTGCCAGTGGCCATCTTTGGTTACATAGAGTTATATAGTAAAAACTTGTAGCGACTACTCCTCTGAAACTGCTTGACGGATGTTCATGAAACTTCACAGGAATGTTGCTCTTGATGTCTAGTTGATCCTAGAAATATTTCAGGTCGGCCGGAAATTCAAGATGGCCGCCACAGCTAAAAATAGATTTAAAATAAATAAGTTTGTAGCGACTACTTCTTCAAAACAATAAGAGATATTGATATGGGACTTTTTCTAAAATGATCAGTATGACATGATGTTGGTCCTTGTCGAAAATCGTTTTGATTTGACCTTGAACATGGCTGCTTTGTTTACATAGAGTTATATAATGAAAACTTGTAGCGACTACTTCTTTGAAACTACCTGACGGATTTTCATGAAACTTCACAGGAATGTTGCTCTTAATGTCTTATTGATCTTAGCAAAATTTCAGGTCGGCCGGAAATTCAAGATGGCCGCCACGGTTAAAAATAGATTTTCAAAAAACAAGTCTGTAGCGACTACTTCCTGAAATCAAAATCAATCAGTAGAGCTTCAAGGTCATTGACCTCTTGTTATATTTTAATAGAGGATCTTACATGAGTGACTGTGTATTATTGATTTTAATAAACAAGTTGGATAAAACAATATCCTATCTTTTTATCCATAGAGTTTATTAAAGTCAATAATACATAGTCCCGAATATACTTTAATGTTGTCAGTTTATCTTGTATACGGTAGCAGCTTGTAATCATGACTTCATTTTGTTGTTTACATGCCGTCAACTACAATTACGTGGCTGTAACGTGTTTGCGCTACAAATAATGTGACGCCAAAAACCAAATTTAAGGTTACTAACATACATTTTACAAAGTAAGATTTCAAACAATGATAAATATTTAAGGTGTCTGAACGTATCATATGATATGTATACCCTGCAAACAGTTGGGACTAAATGTTTTACTGTATACAAACACAGTAATTTGGTCCTGATTTGCATTACCTATAATTACGATAAATAGGTCATTGCTTTATTACACTCCCAGAAATCATGTTATGTGATAAACTACCGTAAAATTGGTTGTGTTTTGCATAAAAAGGCAGATTCCTGAAATATTATATGAGTACAATGTTATGCACGTTTACTACCTATTGCTATGTTCTATAATTTTGAAAAATGCAGATCTCCGTCATAGTATACTATGATTGGTTATTGTGATTTAGCTAAAAACAATTGGCAGAATATCAGATTTAAAAGTATGCAAACGTGAAAATGTGGCTCTATCATAAATAGAGTGTCTACTATAGAATTTGCAGCAACTCTGCAGTTCTGGAGATAAGAAGGTGTAGGCCCATTTTCTATATTTTATCTTGATGTTAATGGAGGGTGAGCCTGGCACCTTCATTCCTGTTAGGCGCCATATAATCTTTCATGTGTTGGTGCACCTTAAAACCCAATTCATTTCAGTTCAGATTTGAAAAAAGTCTGTATTTTCCATTTATGAAAAAAGAAAGAGGGAAAATACAAGAAACATGCTGTTAAATACATGCAAAAATCGTTCATTAAATAACATTAAAGGGACACATGACAATCTTGAGTTTTATATCAGGCATTACTAGAGAGAGAGATATAGTTTTTGTTTATGCTCGCCCTATGGCACTATTAGTACAGAGATTTATTTATCCTGTATCATTTTGACTTTAAAACTGCTTGCATATAATTAAATAAAAAATTGAGAATTCTATTTCCTTCATTATTCTACACATTTTTTAAATATATTATTGGTGCAATATTATCAAAAACCAATAATATGTAAAAAAAACAATTTGCTTTGAACTATTCTAACAATTAATATTAATGATAGAACGAATGCAAGTTTTGAGAAAAACTAACGGGACCCCGCGAGTTTTTAAAAAATTAAGATTGCCTTGTGTCACTTTAAAGGGAACAGATATGTATTATTTTACATTTGTATTCAAGTTCAAAATAATTATAGGTATGTCCATGATAAAAAAAAATCTGTTCAAAATCCTATTCAAGAATAAATGAAAATGTTTAATAAATGGCATTATTTACATCCAGGTATTTTTGTTACTTATTTTGGGGATGTGGGAAATTTCTGTACTTTTCCCAGTTTTAAAAAAGACCAGAAAGTTTTAAAAAAGGGTCAATGCAATTATGTCTTATTTACCAATTTATGGACCAGAAATTGAGTTTATCACATCCTCTTGAGGGTACCAGTGGATATTATCAACCCGAGAATGTGAGGCAATCGCCGAGGTCAACATTATATTCTCGGGTTGATAATATCCACTGGCACCCTCAAGAGGATGTGATATTTATTTTATTATACGGAACAAATACACATATGGGAAATCACATTAGTAACACAGGTCTTTTTGAACATATTTATCATAGTCAAATTACTTGAGCTTTTCAAAAAGCTAGCGGGATGATATTTTGCGCTATGACGCGTTGATGGTGATAGTGTGAAAATATCAACCCGGCAGGGTATGGAGATTTTACATGGAGTGTTTACAGTGAGGTATAATAACTTACATTGTTTTATTGTACAATATATTATTAATTCTAAAGAATAAAATGAATATACATGTACACGTATGTGTATTTGTTAGATATACTTCAGTTGCTTTTCAGATGGGGAGCGATTCCTCAACACTCGGATCAAAAGGTGTAAGCATGTAACGAATTCATTTAATTGACACCACAAAAGATGACACTTTTCATGACACTGAGAAACATGTTTTGGCAAACACTCTAATTGAAAGTAATGTGGACCCAAATCCAAAAATGATAAAGAGATTGCAGTGTATGTATCTACCATTCACAGTGTATGTATCTACCATTCACAGTGTATGTATCTACCATTCACAGTGTATGTATCTACCATTCACAGTGTATGTATCTACCATTCACAGTGTATGTATCTACCATTCACAGTATATGTATCTACCATTCACAGTGTATGTATCTACCATTCACAGTGTATGTATCTACCATTCACAAACTAGCTGCGTCGTCAAGTATTCCAGACAATTCTGTTTCATAAACAATAATGAAATGATATGGATTATGGGGCCAAGTATAGCGCTAATGCACATTGAACATATTGAATACAGTAAACAACTGAAAACAGTTTGATGGTTGAATTTGTATTTAGAATGACATTAATAATTCTACCAGATCACTCCCAGTCTCTTTAATGATGTAAGAACGAGGTTAGTGTTATAATTCTTGATATTTCTCGAGGACCTTTGATTATATTTCGTGATATTCATGGTATTTTCTACATTTTACTTAAGAAATAATAAATACGTACCTGTGTTTTATCGGTGAATAAAATACAGTTAGGAGTTTGAATGCGTAGTAATTAAATCACGAGTGCTTTAGCACGAGTGATTTAATTACTCGCATCCGAACGACTAACTGTATTTTATTCACCGATAAAATACAGGTACATATTTATTATTTCAATTCTAACACAACAATAACCACATTATTTACGATATTGTGGGGGCACTATATATTATCTCGGAGGTCAAGGTAATCGGGCTGCTATGTTTACAGGTGTTCGATTGGGCGCCCCCTGTATTCAAAGTTCTGCGCGGTTCAATATCATACAATATGTTCAAATACGCTACCAAGTGACGTCATGTAACGTGACGCTTCCATACGTGGGGAATTAATGGAACAGCTGTATTTTATCGTAGAATAACATACAGCTGTCTCTCTTCTTCGTGTATATGAAAGACTTCGCAGGTTGTGTTAGAATAGTGTTTATTTTACAAGACCTATTATTATTTATTATTCCAGTGATATAATTGAATATAATTCTTTTGATATGCATTTCACAAAGAAATGTTTTTTTTGTTTTTTTTATCTGGTTATATCATTTTTATGTTTTAATAATAGCATTGTTAAGACTATGAACCCAGTGTTTACATAGAATAAAGATGATTAATATTAATCAGTGTTTGATTTGTAATTTCACTTACCTGTCTTTTGTTTCTACATGGCCAAAGTTGATGAATAAGTCATACACATCCATGACTCTGGACCCATTAGGGGTAGACATGTAATGTTGATCATCAACATCCATGAATCTGGAACCATTAGTGGTAGAAATGTAATATTGGGTATAAACATCCATGACTCGGGAACCATTAATATTA
Source organism: Cyrtodaria siliqua (assembly GCA_037043455.1). Lineage (NCBI taxonomy): Eukaryota > Metazoa > Mollusca > Bivalvia > Adapedonta > Hiatellidae > Cyrtodaria > Cyrtodaria siliqua. Next base: position 80,349 of record JAWPHD010007554.1, on the reverse strand, counting down.
CGTTAAGAAATGTAATGTTGATCATAAACAACCATGACTCGGGAACCATTAATATTACGATAAGAAATATAATGCTGATCCATTGGGGAACCATTAGGGGTAGAAAAAGTATGTTGATCATAAACATCCATGACTGGGGAACCATTAGGGTTAGACATGTATGTTGATCATGAACATCCATGACTCGGGGAACCATAAGAGGTAGAAAAGTATGTTGATCATAAACATCCATGACTCGGGAACCATTAGGGGTAGAAATGTATGTTGATAATAAACATCCATGACTCGGGAACCATTAGGGGTAGAATTGTATGTTGATCATGAACATCCATGACTCGGGAACCATTAGGGGTAGACATGTATGTTGATCATAAACATCCATGACTGGGGAACCATTAGGGGTAGACATGTATGTTGATCATAAACATCCATGATTGGGGAACCATAAGGGGTAGACATGTTTGTTGATCATAAACATCCATGACTGGGGAACCATTAGGGGTAGACATGTATGTTGATTATAAACATCCATGACTCGGGAACCATTAGGGTAGACATGTATGTTGATCATAAACATCCATGACTGGGGAACCATTAGGGGTAGACATGTGTGTTGATCATAAACATCCATGACTGGGGAACCATTATGGGTAGACATGTATGTTGATCATAAACATCCATGACTGGGGAACCATTAGGGGTAGACATGTATGTTGATCACGAACATCCATGAATGGGAAACCATTAGGGGCAGACATGTAATGTTGATCATGAACATCCATGACTGGGGAACCATTAGGGGTAGACATGTAATGTTGATCATAAACATCCATGACTGGGGAACCATTAGGGGTAGACATGTAATGTAGATCATGAACATCCATGACTCGGGAACCATTAGAGGTAGACATGTAATGTTGATCATAAAAAATCCATGACTGGGGAACCATTAGGGGTAGACATGTAATGTTGATCATAAACATCCATGACTGGGGAACCATTAGGGGTAAACATGTAATGTTGATCATAAACATCCATGACTGGGGAACCATTAGGGGTAGACATGTAATGTTGATCATGAACATCCATAACTGGGGGACCATTAGGGGCAGACATGTAATGTTGATCATGAACATCCATGACTGGGGAACCATTAGGGATAGACATGTAATGTTGATCATGAACATCCATGACTGGGGAACCATTAGGGGTAGACATGTCATGTTGATCATGAACATCCATGACTGGGGAACCATTAGGGGTAGAAGTGTAATGTTGATCATGAACATCCATGACTCGGGAACCATTAGGGGTAGACATGTTTGTTGATCATAAACATCCATGACTGGGGAACCATTAGGGGCAGACATGTAATGTTGATCATGAACATCCATGACTGGGGAACCATTAGGGGTAGACATGTAATGTTGATCATAAACATCCATGACTGGGGAACCATTAGGGGTAGACATGTATGTTGATCATAAACATCCATGACTGGGGAACCATTAGGGGTAGAAATGTAATGTTGATCATAAACATCCATGACTGGGGAACCATTAAGGGTAGACTTGTAATGTTGATCATAAACATCCATGACTGGGGAACCATTAGGGGTAGACATGTATGTTGATCATAAACATCCATGACTGGGGAACCATTAGGGGTAGACATGTAATGTTGATCATAAACATCCATGACTGGGGAACCATTAGGGGCAGACATGTAATGTTGATCATGAACATCCATGACTGGGGAACCATTAGGGGTAGACATGTAATGTTGATCATAAACATCCATGACTGGGGAACCATTAGGGGTAGACATGTAAGTTGATCATAAACATCCATGACTGGGGAACCATTAGGGGTAGAAATGTAATGTTGATCATAAACATCCATGACTGGGGAACCATTAAGGGTAGACTTGTAATGTTGATCATAAACATCCATGACTGGGGAACCATTAGGCGTAGAAAAGTATGTTGATCATGAACGTCCATGGCTGGGGAACCATTAGGGGTAGACATGTATGTTGATCATAAACATCCATGACTGAGGAACCATTAGGGGTAGAAATGTAATGTTGATCATAAACATCCATGACTGGGGAACCATTAGGGGTAGACATGTAATGTTGATCATAAACATCCATGACTGGGGAACCATTAGGGGTAGACATGTATGTTGATCATAAACATCCATGACTGGGGAACCATTAGGGGTAGACATGTATGTTGATCATAAACATCCATGACTGGGGAACCATAAGGGTAGACATGTATGTTGATCATAAACATCCATGAATGGGGAACCATTAGGGATAGACATATATGTTGATCATAAACATCCATGACTGGGTAACCATTATGGGTAGACATGTATGTTGATCATAAACATCCATGACTGGGGAACCATTAGGAGTAGACATGTATGTATAAGTATATGTTGATCATAAACAGGAATGTAATGTTAGTCATAAACATCCATGACTGAGGAACCATTAGGGGTAGACATGTTAACAAAACATCCATGACTTGGGAACCATTAGGGACAGGAATGTAATGTTAGTCATAAACATCCATGACTCGGGAACCATTAGGGACAGGAATGTAATGTTAGTCATAAACATCCATGACTCGGGAACTAATAGGGGTAAAAAAATATAATGTTAGTTATCATATACAGTATATACGCATTTTTGGCCCGCAATATGCACAAAATTACCCTACAATAAAGCTCTCGAGAAATGACCGGGCCGATAACCGGTCACATGATCGTTACGAATATTGGCGATTGTAGGGGAAAAATGGAACGGTACTGGCTTCCGACCTTCCACCTAGCTGCGCCCCTGATTTTCTTTCCTGTTTACGATGACGTAACGAACGTTACATGACGTCACTTTTTTAAACCGTACAACGTCACAACGAATGGAAATAAACAGCGGATTTAAACAGATACTCAGTAAAGGTAAACACTTTATCTTAATATTACAATCGTAACGCTTGATTATGTGTAATGTACAGTACAGTATCGTCTTTCTATCTGTTTTCGACCACCATTTGATTTCGACCGACGGCGGAAATTACGTCTGCGCACGTTTATTATGCAAATTTCGTCATCATATTTCATGATCGTCTGCTAAATGAATAGTTCTAAACAATAACAGACAACAATTGCAAATAATAAGTTTTTTTAAGGTTATGGATAATTTTCCTATGGATAGTTGACCTCTTTACCAGTGTTTTCGTCATTAAATGTATACCATTTTAAAGCAAACGTACACAAAATAAAATATTTTATGATGCAATGATGATTTAATCCTTCGCCTTTCATTAGACATCAACACATTTTATTTACTCGTAAAATGAGAAGTAGTAAATGGGTAATATCAAGGGTGGGGTACCTGAATAAACCATGAAGCAATATCTATCGGTGTTTGTGTTAAAAACATCTGGTAATTGTTATGCAATGTCTTCAAAGGAAACAGTCTCATTATACCTTATATTATGTAGACAGTTATTGTTAATGATACACTACCCAGATCCGGTAGCACAGACTGAAGAGGCATATGCTCACAATGCTAACTATATTCATTTTACGCACATAAACATGTCCAATGCTTGTTTTGAAGATGAGCATTAAAGGGGTTGATGTACTATTTTCAAACAATAATTATTTAAAAGGTCTCTGAAAAGCTTGAAAAATGCTGGAAAAAAAATCAAAATGCCATAAAAAAAATAAAGGAGATATGATCTGTTGAAAATTTGCAAAAAAAATACATAAATGGAGGCGGCCATCTTGGAACAATGACGTCATCGCACTTCTTTACCATATATGGCATACCTACAAAATATATTTTAAAGCAAAGAAAATCCCTGCAAAGTGATTAAAAATAAATATACAGATGTACAATGTATACTTTGCATGCTTATTTTTCACTTGCAGTTATTTTTCTTTGTTTTAAAAGACATTTCCTCAATATGCCATATATGCCTTTTTGACACATATATAAAATAAATATATCTATATGCTTTGTAAATTTAAGTTCATCGTCAAAAGTAACTCCAAGATATATTTCACATTTAACTTTTTCAACGGGTATATTTGTGTTGCCTTCGCTGATATTATAATGGTAATGCAAATTAGTTCTACATAGGTACATCGATTTGCATTTGCTTGCATTAAAACATAATAGCCATTCATCCGACCAAAGAGATACTCTATTTCGGTCATCTTGAATTGCTCCACAGTCACTAACCGATGTAGTTTCTCCATAAATCTTGGTATGACGTCTGCAAAATAAATGTACAGCTCTTCTGACAGTCTCGTGCTGGTCATTTATTAGAAATAGTAAAGGCCCCAGTACCAATCCTTGAGGAATGCCACTGGTTGACGGGAGAGTTATTTAACCTATACTAACTGCTTGTTGTCGGTTACTTAGAAAACGTTCAATCCAAGATGCTAAATGACCTCGTATTCCATAACTATATAATATATTCATCAAACGCCTGTGGGGAACCGTATCGAATGCTTTACGAAAGCATGGATTTATATGTACATATAAATCCATGACGAAAGTCAATATATATGCAGTCGAGATTCCCTCTTGTGTCTAGAATTTCGAAACACCTTATCAGTCTGTAACCTTTAATAGTTGTGTTAATACATACGAGTGCCCAGATCAAAAGCCATGCTGGTGTGGTGAATAAGCCATTAAGATCAGGCCCGTAGCTCCACTGAGGCACGAGGCAGTTGCCTCGGTTTTAATGAATGTACATATTTTACATAAAAACAACTTCAGTATCGATACATCAATATCAATCGTTGACGAAATATGTCATGCTTAAAACTGAAAACATTGTCCGGGAAATGCAACAAAATGCGAGAAATCCAAACAAAATCCAAACGGAGAGGGAGCGGAATGCCACCGGCCACCCAAAATAAGAGATTTGCCTCGGTTAAATTTTAGGGCTGGCTACGGGTCTGAAGAACCATATGTGTCATTATAGCATCTCTAATTATACTTGCCAGTACTATGCATACTACACTAGTCAAACTAACAGGTCTATAATTTTCGGGTTTCTTCTTATTCCCTTTCTTAAATAAGTGTGTGACAACAGCATACTTCCATTGATCTGGTAGGTGTCCTGTTTGTATAGATGTGTTAAACAATGTCACTGAGTTCACTTCCTATAGTTCTTTCAGTACTCTGTGATGCATCAGGTCGTTACCAGGAGACTTAAAAGAATTTAAGTTGAGCAAATGTTTCTTAACTAATTATGCGGTCACAACTATATCCATTAACACTTCATTAAAAACTCTGTCAGGCAATACTGGCACATTTAAAGTGTCCTCATTGACGAATACATTACTGAAAAAGGAATTTAAGATCTCAGCTTTGGTTAAGCTAAAATCACATACGCTGAGGCACACTGAGGCAGTTGCATCGGTAGAATTTTGGGAATGTACATGCTTTACATATAAACAACTTCAGTATTAAAAAAACAATTAACCATTGAAAAAACCCGTCTTTCTTCGAGCTGAAAACGTACTTAAACGCAGGAAATCTCATGTAGAAGACACACCAGGTTGGAGTTGAGGAGCGATGTGCATGCCACCGGAGCTCCAAATAAAGGGATTTGCCTCGGTTAAAGTTAAGGGCTGGCTACAGACATGGTTGACTTAGCTTTTGTTTTACTGCGGAAGAGTTAACATCGTCTCTTATATAATTTACTAATTTATTTTCAACGTCTTTCTTAGCCCCTCTAACTACTTTAGTACATGCATTTCTTTTCAACACATATGCCGAGAAAGTGACCCGGCCTTCATTTTAACATCAATGACCCTGGATACTTTCGTATTTAACTATTTAAAGTATTAACCCATTTCTTTTTCTGTTTAGTACTTTGTTTTTAGTACTTTGTTTTTGTAGGGGAATGCAGTTGTCCATAGATAGCATGTACACTATTACATGTAACTTATTCCTATAACCCATCAACCTCACAGGCTGCATCTATTTTCCAGTCCACAGTAAAAGTTCTGATTTCTTCACGAAGCTTATCCACGAAGCTTATCGTAGTTCCCTTTTGTGATAAACATATCTAGGTGCGGAATCTGTAATCTTTTCATCTGAATAGCAGACAAAGTTAAAAAATTAAAGCAATATGGTCACTCTTTCCTATTGGGGCCATATATTCAATATCGCTTATCATTAGTTCTTCATTTGTTAATATAAGGTCTAATACAGATGGGGCTTGACAGTGCCTAAACCGTGTGGGTTCTAACACATGTTGAAAAGGATAGCAATCATTTACAGCCTCCAGAAATCGTGATGAGTCATGCTCATAACTAACGGCTGATTGTCTCAATGAATATCTATGCCCCTGCAGTTAGTCAGCACATATCAACAACAACAAAAATGCGAGTCTTTCAAACCGATAATTTTGTTTAAAAGTAAATTCAAATTGACATTATTTGCACTATCACTAGACGGATTACGATAAATACATACATCAAAGTCGTGTTTGGCGTTCCATAGCACGGATTACGATAAATACATACATCAAAGTCGTGTTTGGCGTTCCATAGTACGGACTACGATAAATACATACATCAAAGTCGTGTTTGGCGTTCCATAGTACGGACTACGATAAATACATACATCAAAGTCGTGTTCGGACTACGATAAATACATACATCAAAGTCGTGTTTGGCGTTCCATAGTACGAACTACGATAAATACATACATCAAAGTCGTGGTTGGCGTTCCATAGTACGGATTACGATAAATACATACATCAAAGTCGTGTTTGGCGTTCCATAGTATGTATTTATCGTAATCCTCATCAAAAAAGACATTGACCACATCAATGATCATAATGAAAAGTGACCACATCATAATGGAAACTTGCCACATCATAATGGAAAGTGACCACATCATAATGTAAAGCAACAGCATCATAAAAGAAAGTGACCACATCATAATGGAAAGTGACCACATCATAATGACAAATGACCACTTCATAATGTAAAGCGACCACATCATAATGGAAAGTGACCACATCATAATGAAAAGTGACCACATCATAATGAAAGTGACCACATCATAATGGAAGTGACCACATCATAATGGAAAATGACCATCGAAGTCGTGTTTGGCGTTCCATAAAAAACAGCGCTTCGTATAGTGGGAGAATTAGTCCAACAGTCTGTTCTACTGTACAATGGTGAGTGGGGTGGGGAACGGGTGTGAATACTTGTAGTAGTCGGCTGAAGTGTGATTTTGTTTGTATGCAATATGGTCGGACTGGGGTGGTATTATTAAGGACTATGTGACATGGCAACAAGTTCATGCATACTTTTGTAGAAAAGGCGCAATCTGGAATCTGTCTATGCCATTATGGCATTAATAAGTCTTCAGTCAGCATTTAAAATTATGTATATTATAAATAAATGTGTTTGAATAAATTAATGTTAAAGTCACGTGCTATATGTTTACCGCGTGTCTACAACGCGTGAGGATCAATTATCGTACAACCTAGGATCAATTATCAAGCATATTTTTCAACTATGTTTTTGCAGGGAGTACGTTATAGGGAGGAGAAACGGGCTCGTTTTGCCGATTTATGTTGTCGCGCATGTGTTTCACTACTCCGTGAAAATGACTATTTCCGGTTGTTTCGCGAGTGTGTGAAAAACAGCAAATTTTTATAAATTATTACACTTACAAACTAAATAAAGGTGCTAAATGTAAACATAAGTATTATTTATTTACATTGTGTCCTCTGATACAGAGCGTGTATTTGTTTGCATGTTTAAAAGCACATTTTACCAGACGGTTCCGTGTAACAAAGATGGCGCCACTCTGCGCCAAATAAAAAATGGTGACAGTGTATAGCTATTGCAAACGAGATACGAGACTACGGGTTATTTAGGCATTAATAATAACAAAAATTGAATAGTAAACATATTTATCTTTGTAAAGAAGGTAATTTCATGGTGGTGATTATAAGACAAAGCCTAAAAAGAGGTGATGAAAATGTGCCTTTTGAGATATCAGCTAAATTTTTAATTTTATAGAATTAAAAATGGTGTGAAGCTATTGCAAACGAGATACGAAGTATGGGTTATATTAGGCATTAATAATAACAAAAAGTGAATAGTAGACATATTTATCTTTGTCAATAATGTAATTTCGTGATGTTGATTATAACAGAAAGCCGTAAAAAGGGGCTGTAAAAACTGCCTAATTTGAGATGTTGGCTGAAATTTTAACTTTTCAAATGTAACGCGCTTACGATCGATTTACCTGTATCGATAAAATAGTAAATGGCGGCGTTCTAGCGCGACAACATAAATCGATAAACTAGAGCGTTTATGAACCCGTTTCTTCTCCCTATAACGTACTCCCTACTCCCTGGTTTTTGGTATTTATTAATTTATCAAATTTGTATTTATTATGTATTTTATAATAATATGGTTTCATGTATTATACTTTAAGGGCACTCTTGCTATGTTCAAATATAACCCTTAATCATTATAAATTATGTTTTATTATTTTGCAAGGTATCAGGGCTTGAAACAGACACATGGCAATCTTGGATTCGCAGACCTTTCCCAACACTAAATGGTTAAAGCGTTTAGTAAATCAAAAACTCAAAGATTTATTCTTAAATGAGTGGTATTCTAAAGTAATGAATTCGAGCAACAGCACCTCATATCGTTTATTTAAACATAAGTTTTGCTTTGAAAACTATCTTACCAACGCACCATATTGTTCGTTAAAATATATAACCAAATTCAGAACAAGAAATCACAGGTTACCAGTTGAAACTGGCAATTGGAATAAAACTCCGTATAATCGTAGAATATGCCAGCTTTGCAAAACGGATATAGTAGATGTGTTCCATTATATGTTTGTATGCCGCGAATTCAAAACTCAACGTAGTAAATAAATCAGTCCAGAATATTTTAAAAGACCCAATGTATACAAATTTGATAAATTAATAAACACCAAAAATAATGCAGAGTTTAGAAAATTGTGTGAATTTATTAAAAACATCATGCAAAGAGTCAAATAGATAATATTCATGTTGTAATGTAATACTGTTTGATTTTGTTTAATTATGTAGTGGTTTCGACATTATTTTTGCCATGCAATTGCCAACAAATAAATGAAGAACTCTCCCATATATGTGTATACAAAACAGATCTTTAGTTATATGATAAATGAGAACTACCTGGGAGGTCATTTCTTCTCCCAGCTATTACCAAATTGCATTACTCTTTTGTAATTAACCACGTCATATTATATCTATACTATCTGTCTTCTATTATACTTATGAGCCTCGATGATGATTTAAATGTTGTTATACATACCTCATATATTCATGTAAATGTAAATTGAGTGAATAAAACGTAGTGTAGTGTAGTGTAGTGTAGTGTAGTGTAGTGTAGTGTAGTGTAGTGTAGTGTAGTGTAGTGTAGTGTAGTGTAGTGTAGTGTAGTGTAGTGTAGTGTAGTGTAGTGTAGTGTAGTGTAGTGTAGTGTAGTGTAGTGTAGTGTAGTGTAGTGTAGTGTAGTGTAGTGTAGTGTAGTGTAGTGTAGTGTAGTGTAGTGTAGTGTAGTGTAGTGTAGTGTAGTGTAGTGTAGTGTAGTGTAGTGTAGTGTAGTGTAGTGTAGTGTAGTGTAGTGTAGTGTAGTGTAGTGTAGTGTAGTGTAGTGTAGTGTAGTGTAGTGTAGTGTAGTGTAGTGTAGTGTAGTGTAGTGTAGTGTAGAGTAGAGTAGAGTAGAGTAGTGTAGTGTAGTGTAGTGTAGTGTAGTGTAGTGTAGTGTACTAGTGTGGTGTGGTGTGGTGTGGTGTGGTGTGGTGTGGTGTGGTGTGGTGTGGTGTGGTGTGGTGTAGTGTAGTGTAGTGTAGTGTAGTGTAGGTGTAGATGTAGTGTAGTGTAGTGCAGGTGCAGGTGCAGGTGCAGGTGCAGGTGCAGGTGCAGGTACAGGTGCAAGTGTAGGTGTAGTGTAGGTGTAGTGTAGGTGTAGTGTAGGTGTAGTGTAGTGTAGTGTAGTGTAGTGTAGGTGTAGGTGTAGTGTAGTGTAGGTGTAGTGTAGTGTAGTGTAGTGTAGTGTAGTGTAGTGTAGTGTAGTGTAGTGTAGTGTAGGTGTAGGTGTAGGTGTAGGTGTAGTGTAGGTGTAGGTGTAGTGTAGGTGTAGGTGTAGTGTAGGTGTAGGTGTAGGTGTAGTGCAGTGCAGTGCAGTGAAATGTTCATCAAACAATGAAAATCAACGTTTTTATTCAGTATTTTTTTTAATTTAAAGCTGCTTGCATATAATATAATCAAATAAACGTTTCCTCATTTTCGTTTTATTCTACCACAGGTTTATTGGTGTAATATAATCAACAAATAATAATATGCAAAAACACTTTGCTTTAAACTATTCTTATAAGTAATGCTAATGACTGAACAAATGCAAGTTATGTATGTAAAAAAGTCCATGAGTTGATATGTTCAGGCCAATAAATAAATGCATCTGTAAGAAAAAGAATCTGTCTAAGATTCTCATTATTCTATACAAATTCTGAATTATTCCCGTTTTGTTGCCCATGAAATAAAGGACAGAAAGTGTGTCGCCTGCGTAGCATGGCAAACACTTAGGGATAACTTTGACTGGCGTCAGTCGTCGTCTGTCATCCGTCGTCAGTCGTCTGTCACACTTTAACCTTCAACCAAACCTTGGCCATAACTTGAAAAGTTTTTGACTTATGTTCATAAAACTTAACACACAAATTCATCTTATCCCAAGGAATGTTGTGAACCATTATCAACAACTCTGACATTCACATGCCCATTTCACAAAACTTTAACCTGCAACCTAACCAAGCACATAACAGACTATAACTTGAAAAGTGCCTATGTTCCGTACACTTAACACGCATCTTCATCTTACTCAAATAAATGTCGTTACACATGCCCAATAACTTTGATTTCTATTTTGAGAGAGTTATTCCACTTTACATAAAACGTGACTGGCGACATAACCTGATTCCTAACTAGGCCAAATATTGACCAATAGTCATAAAACTTTATACATTTATGATTTATCAGTTATTCCATGCTGTTGACATTTCCAGCAACTCTGACTTTGATTTTGGCAGAGTTACCACCCTTTTTTTTTTTATAAAACGTTAGCCTGCAACCGAACTTAGCTCTTAACTTGACAAAAGATTGACCTATGGACTATGGTCATGGATATTTATACAGTTCATCCTTATCAATTATTAATACAGTGTTATACCCCTTTTCATAAACTTTAACAATTAAAACAAAAGCTTCATAATTCATGAACGATTGCACTCAATGTCTTCAAACTTTATATTTAGATTTTACTGGCTGAAATTAACACACGACAGGCGACACAAATGTTCCGCGGAACACCATTCTAGTTTGTTTTATCAGTGTGTGAAACTGAAGCACATTACGAGAGTTTGCTCTTGTATATGCATATATTAATTGGAACCATTGGAACGAACCAATTACTCATCCTGATCGCTTCCGTCCGTTTAACAACACCGAGTCGTCTAATTTTCATTAACAATTAATCGGATTGACACCAGTCACTCATTCTACTAGATCCCAATAAGTGCGTGCATCTCAGTATTGTAGGCTTGAAATTATCGTGCTACTCATTGTCCAGTAAGTGCCCGAGAAACTCGATATTTCATTGTTACATGTTATTACTTGGCCGAGTGTTTACAATCGAGCATGTAGTTTGACTTTACACAGACCAAATAATGGACTTTAGGCCACGTCAGATAACAACAAACAATAGAACACCCATAAGCTGAAAATCTAAACCTTCCTATTTTTTGCTCAGAATATTGCTTGAATTGCACTGATTAATACCACGCGTTTACTAATAGTTAATACTAATAATATAAAAGGTTATTTCTTGCATGCTAAACCGGCATTAAGACACATTACACGTATACATGTTCTTCATATGTCTAATCAGTATTAAAAACTCCTTATAAAAAGCCTATATATTTTACATTATTGTTAAGGTTTTTCATTAGCTCCTCTTCTCAGTCACTTTTCTAACTTCACACGCAGACTTTTATTCTGTGAAGGCTCGCAAACGGTCCAATCCAATCCAATTCTTTATTCACTTAGGTTCATACATATGAACAGCATAAGCAACAGTTACAAAATACATTTATATCAATGGCGGCAGATCATCAAATATAATTCTAAACACGTATACCTAAGGAAACGACTATATACAAATTCTAACCAAAATATGAGTATACTAAATAATATACTAGATGTTACAGTATTAATAATAATAATAATAATAATAATAATAACAATAATAATATAATATAATAATAACAATAATAATTGTTTTGTAAACATCGTTTCAGATAATTGTATAGCATGTTTATGTCTTTATAATTTTTTTTTTTTTAAAGTTAACAGGTTTTTAAACTAATTTCGTATTTCTGCAGCCCTACCGAAACGAAATGTAGAGCGCATTTTGTCAGTGTTATACATCTTTTGACCAAAGACGCACCGTTCTACCGGAACGAAATGTAGACATACATATATATGTATGAGTCCACTAATTATTTTCCCCAAAGACACCAATTAAAGTGTCACATATATTAATGATTTTTACTTCAACTCAAGTATGTATAATGCAGCAGCGTAATTTGCATATAGAAAACTAATTTTTCACTTGAATAATCACCAGAAAAGGCGAGGTCAAAGAATTTTTTTTGTTTACTAAATAGGTCAAGGATACTGCTGTTTTCAGTGCTGGTTTCTGACAAAGTGTAAGCATAGAGTCGAAATTTTACAACCACAAAATCAAACAGAAATGAGCAGTTTTCCCCTACTTCCATCAAAAATAGAAGGGATTACTTTTTATTATAGGAACTACATTCGAACTACACCTCGGAGGTTTACATGTAATTAGCGGTGAGAACTCTACATTTCAACCACAAGTAGGTCACCAACATTGTCCTACTTATATTCTGATTAAAGGGACTGAAGACGATTTGGAAGAATTCGTAGTGTTAATTGCCGGGAAATAGCTCTTAGAGCTAATATCAATGCTGAAGTCGGGCAATATGCACTGTCCCCGTGATATTAAGATACATTAATGTTTCCTAACTGTTGTGCCGAAATGCAGAGTGGGGACATCCATATCACATGGACACATTCACCGATTGGCCTACACACTACACTAGCGGATCCAGGGGGGTGCGCCCCTAAAAATTCCGGATCATACATGTATGTCCATTTTACTGTAAATAAAATATCAAATACGCCCTCAGTATAATTTTTTTTTTCGCTCGCTTCGCTCGCTCGACGCATCATGGCTAATGAGTGGTTTAATTAACACATTGTTAAATCCGTTTATTTGAAAACGCACTTTTTGTATTCATACATGTATGTCCATGTTATTGTAGATAAAATATCAAACAATTTCGTTGCACGCCCTCAGTATAAAAAAAAATCTCGCTCGCTTCGCTCGCTTGACGCATAATGGCTAATGAGTGGTTTAATTAACACATTGTTAAATTCTTTTATTTGAAAACGGACTTTTGTTATTCATACGTGTATGTCCATGTTACTGTAGATAAAACATCAAACAATTTAGATGGACGCCCTCAGTATAAATTTTTTTCTCGCTCGCTTCGCTCCCTCGACGCATAATGGCTAATAAGTGGTTTAATTAACACATTGTTAAATCCTTTTATTTGAAAACGGACTTTTTTACCCTATAAATGCACTACCGCAAACGTTTTATGAGGCTAGAGACGGACCCGAAAATTGACCAAAATATTACGCCCCCCCCTAAGCTGAAATCCTGGATCCGCCCCTGCACTAAACACTTTATAAAAGCAAACAAAGATTTTAATAACGGCCTTTGTTGCAAATTCACACATCCCGTGTACATTCCTAGTACACCGTACCCAATCCTTATCGTTGCATAGTATGGCAGTTACGGAAGTAATTTGTGTGTTTTTTCAGGTAGTAAAATAATAGAAAGTAAAAAAAATGATTGTTTAAAATTCTACAAATAAAGAGTGCATTTAAATCTACATAGATTATTCTACATAAGTCTACACTGTGCATTTCACTGACCTCCTACTTCGAATTATATTATTTATAGACCTACCTGGACATATGCATATGCGAATGTCCGACATGAACATATATGAATGTATATGGTGGTATTTTTTTTACAGAAAAATTAAACGCAAATGTAAAACTGGCAACACCGCTGCCTCGGTACAGCGTTCATGCTCTTATAAGAACCCTGCTAGGCTAGGGATGACTATTTCACCTTTGGATCAAATAATACATTTAGCCACTTGTATTGCAACAACTTTGGGAAGAGATATCTCCAGTTATGCAGGTAACCGTTCAGAGATCACTAGACTCGGGTCGAGTCCCTAAAGATTGGAATGTTTATCCTCTCTTCAAAATGTTTATCCTCTCTTCAAAAACGGTGAGATATGCGACGCTGCCAACTATCGCCCTATATCGCTGACTTGTATCCTTTGTAAAGTACTTGAGCATGTAATTGCATCAAATGTTGTCCATCATTTACAAAACAAATAAAATTCTTTATGACCTGCAGCATGGTTTCCGGTCCAAGTCGGATAATGCCAATGGAAGACTTGCTCCAGAACTCAGTAAGTGGTCAACAGACAGACTTTATTTACTCAATTGTAGTAAGGCATTCGACAAGGTAAACCATAACAAACTCATGATCAAACTCCATCAGTATGACATCAAGAATGAAACCCTACAATGGATCAAAGCTTTCTTGTCTAATCGAGTCTAGCAGGTACTCCTGGAAAATGATGAGTCCGATCTTGTCGATGTAACATCAGGGGTACCCCAAGGTACTGTATTGGACCCGATTCTTTTCTTGACTTATATCATTTATATCAACAACCTTCCATGACTTATATCATTTATATCAACAACCTTCCGCATAACATTAAGTCCAATGCAAGATTGTTTGCAGACGTCACCGCAGTGTGGTTCAACGAAGAGCAGCAAGGTGGGTACATATATAATGATTATTCGTATCAATCTAATGTAACTGCTATGCTTAATGACCTTAAATGGTGGCATCCCCTACACGAACGACGTTCTAAACCCCTGCATCTAACATTGCTATGCTGTCCACTAAATTTGTAAACACTGCCCTTTATTTTTTAAAGTCACCTTGTTCTTATCAGGCTTTTTAACACAGGTAACACTTTCATCTTTATTTCAACTTCACCTTTGATTGTGTTTTTTTCCCCTGTTTTTCTTATCTTTTAGATACTCACAAACCAACCAACTGTTTGGGCCATCGCGCTCTCACGTTTTCAATTTTGCAAGATTGCGAAATAAATTTCGTATTCTCGTCATGTTCTATATTAAAAAAACGTGAAGTTTGAAACTTTGTGCGCGTTTTCATTTTTTGAGATCGCGAGAATGCGAAATAAATCACGCATTCTCGCCGTGTTCTACAATGAAGAAAACGCGAGGATTGCACATCAAACTTCGTGCAAACCTCGCGATGTTATATCGGTCTATTCTACAATGGAAAAAAATGCGATGATTGCAAATCAAACTTCGTGCAAACCTCGCGATTTTATTCTGACTAGATTCTTGCGATTTTTTCATCGTAGAATAGGTTTAACATCGCGTGGTTTGCACACAGTTTGATTTGCAATCCTCGCGTTTATTTTATTGTAGAATACGGCGAGAATGCGAGATTGATTTCGCATTCTCGCGATCTCGTCAAAATGAAAACGCGATAAAATCGCGAGGTTTGCACTTATTTTCAATGTAGAACAGGACGAGAATGCGAAATTTATTTCGCAATCTCGCGAAATTGAAAACGCGAGATCGCGATGGCCCTAACAGGATTCCCTATGTAACAGTATAGATAGATAGATAAATAGATGGATGTATGTATGTATGGATGGATAGATGGATGGATGGATGGATAGATGGATGGATGGATGATGGAGGGAGGGATGCATGGACGGACGGGGGAAGGGTGGATGGATGGATGTACCATTGATATGTTTAGTAAACAAACACGAACTTGTTTTACATGTTTGTTATCCCACCTTTTCTGTTGATTTTTCAAATGCAAAACTACCTTTTCTATAGGAAAATTACACTGCTGCAATCTCCATACCTGAGTTGAAGTTGCAGCAAATAAACATGAATATGTGACATTTTAACACTGGCTTCAATGGTGGAATAATTGGCCTGGTTTTATCCATTGCTAACGTCCTACCATTTGACCACAAAAGCTAGCTCTATGAACAGAAAGTAACAACACGCATACACCTATCTATTACAACCATGGATGAGTCCAATATTCACAGATAATCATATCCACTTTTTTTACCTAAATATTTTTTTATTATTATTATTATTATATTATTATTTTTTTTCTCCGGAAAACAGTCACAATTTAGTGTAAACGCACCGTACAACCATCACAACGACGGCGCTAACGATTATAGACAGTGTAGTATTTTCGCTCACTATATAAGGACACATTTCGCGTGTTACTCACTCACTCAGAGATTTACACGACGACTTGTTCGACGTAGCCATCTCAGAGATTCCATTGCGAGCCAGAGTTGTTTCACGTTGTATACTAGTATCTTGTTTGTTTATTACTTAATTTATTCTTGACATACGCTTTCGGTATGTTCGCCTGGATTGCCTCTTCGATGAATCGGATTTTGGAGCGAGTTTCTGTCTGGGCCGGCAACTTGTGCCACCAGTTGTGGCACAAGGTAAGATGTTTTATTTTTATCAAATGAATTATTATTATTATTATTGAGGTCGCACCACACAGGCCTAGTGTTATCAAATATGTGGTTTACACATTCAAAAACGTTGTCAAAAGAGTTTACACAATTGATATACTTCAAAATCAGTTTGTTGAGCCAGTAAAATTTTGGCGGGATTTTTTTTTATATCTACAGAGTTGGCGTGGGGAGAGTTCCAGATATTTGTTTAGCCACCTCAGTATGTTGCCAAATTATGTTTCGACTACCCAACATGTGCTGCTGTCATAGGAATTTTCTGTCACAGGCATAAGTGCGGGCATTTGACACATGTGTGTGTTAAATCACGCTCACATGCATTCATTATACAGAAAAATTGACCTTTTTTTTTTGTTGGCGATATCTTGTAAAATATAGTCCACCTATACAATTTCTCGGGCCCCAAAATGCACGATTTTCTATTTCTGGGACTTTGAAATATGCGTTCAAATGTATGTTAAAAATCAGACAAGACTCGATCGCGCTGCCTGTGTCCCCCACACCACGTACCCCCCACCCCTCACTAGCTCTGATCCCTAAACCAAGGCACAACCGCCCATCCACTGGGCCTTAACTCTGACAGCTATGCACAGGGGAACAACTTTAGCCAATTGACCAGACCAACAAAAATTAGTAATAGTTCATTAAAGATCATTTAAGGGACTGGAGGTAATTTGCGAATAAAATCATCATAAATGAATTTCAGTTATATATTTCATATGCACGTGTATAAAACTAGGCCCCCTTGTTGATGTCATAGTTTGGGCTGGATTGAACTGTAACAGTTACAGGATTACTTCCCTTGTACTGGAAGTCTCCATTTGCACATGGAAGCGCGCGGTTGAATGGAATTATAACGCCGAGTCAATGAGCAAAAACTTTAATCTATGTGAACTGTAAACGGGACATAAAATCCCTTTCATTTGATGACATTCAAACTTTGATTTTATTTTCCTATATTGCAGTTTTTTCCCCCCTTCATAAGCCGGGTCAACAGGGTAAAATATTAGCATTAAGTACAGACGTATCAGACATACTCGTCGGGGGCCACTTTCCGTCACTTATGTAAACATAAACTAATTTTTCAGACAAATCTATGTATCCTGACAATTTTTACTCTATTTTCTATTAGGTTACCTCTTCCTGGAAATTTGATTTCAAAAATATTTGTTTTATATAAAATATCGAAGTGGCACGTGACCTTTTTATATATAGACTAAAACTGAGAAATCATTTTGTTTACAAGCCCAGTTTCCGTCATGTATTTTATCGAGTGATAGATTCAACTAGGTCAAGATACAGTAAACTTTTATGAATTAGAAACTTGTTTGCAAGTCTATATTCAACAATTTCATTGTAAAATGGTATGTTTGCATTGTTCCATCAGCCACATCGATCGTTTTAACAATGCGCCTAGTAACGTCAATGTAAAACGTTCAACGACGACAACTTACAGTAACTCTGTGTAAATCAAACAGATACAGGTTGTACAAGTTGCTTTTCTTTGGTTAAATTATATAATTACGGTATATTTAACTGTGTCCACTGAAGAGTGATAAAAATGACGTCATTACAGTGTTATTTTTTTA
Source organism: Cyrtodaria siliqua (assembly GCA_037043455.1). Taxonomy (NCBI): domain Eukaryota; kingdom Metazoa; phylum Mollusca; class Bivalvia; order Adapedonta; family Hiatellidae; genus Cyrtodaria; species Cyrtodaria siliqua. The sequence goes on along the minus strand of JAWPHD010007554.1, from coordinate 61,900 downwards.
ATAGTTTATTATGCGGTAGTATGCACGCGCATCCCCAACACCATATACGGAAGTTAACACATTTTTCGGAAAAATCCCTTTCGTTTTTTTACCGCTTATTTACTTTTTGGTTGTTTTTCCTGTTTCCAATCTTCAGTTATAAACGTCTGACAATAAGTGACATCGCGAAAGTAATTTGCAGTGTAAAAACGTTTTTTAAATGAGAATTATGGAAACTGGGCTTGGACGGAAACTGGCCTCTAACGAGTAGAGAGGCGATAATTGTTCATAACAGATGTTATCATATTTTCAGTAGATGATAAAATGTGTGTTACTCGGTTCTTAATAGTAAAATAAAAATCTTTGGACAAATAAGAAGACGATAATTTTCAAGATTTTGATTTTGAAAGATTCATATATTGAATCAATTCAGTTTTTTATTGCCAAAATGTTGAGATTTTACTTTATTTTCACTAGGTGATACAAATGTGTGTTACTCGCTTTTTATCCTTAAGTTCTATAGTAAAATAAAATCGTTGGCCAAGTAAAAGAGATAATAATTTTCAAGATTCAAAATTGTGAAAGGTATCGTCTTTCTATCTGTTTTTGACCACCATGTGATTTCGACAGACGGCGGAAAGTACATCTGCGCACGTTTATTATGCAAAGGACAGGGTAGGATAAGGGGGTATTTTGGCCCCCAATATACTTGTTCGAAATGCAAAAAAATAATATTTACATATAGTTTATTGCGCATGATGAAGTAAATTGATCATATTCTATCTTCAAAAGATATTTTTATTTATTTGATTTATCTAGAAGAATTAACAGGGTCTCAAAAAGTGGCTTTTTTGGTAATTTTGTTATACTCTGTAGATTTTGGACCTTTCTGGGAAAGATGTTGTTCCTAAAAATATAGAGCGCACCTCCGAGCACTCACACATTTTTTTGGCTGATGATGCATCCATATCAAGTACCTGTTTCAACAAAAGATCAGCTGTGCTCGAGGTTGTGCTCTATATTTCCAAGACCAAGAACTGATTGAAAACTGCTGAAAATGAACAAAAATGTCATTTATTGAAAGACAAGGCCTGTTTGTGAGGTGCTTAAACTCATTTAGAGCCTTCAAATGTACTTGTAATGAGTTTTAATAATGATTCAGTTCATTTGTAGCTAAACTAGATATTGAAAACCTGTGCATTAAAACATTCAATATTGGGGGCCAATTTTGCCCCTTATCATACCTAGTCCTTTCGTCATCATTTTTTATGATCCTCTGCTTAATGAATAGTTCTGAAACTATTCCTCAACAGAAAATACTTGCAAATATTTTTTGTAAGGCTACGGATAATTTTCCTAGATAGTTAACCTCTTTACCAGTGTTTTCTCCATTAAATGCATCCCATTTTCAAGCAAACTTAAAAAACAAAATAAAATAAAATATTTTTAGTACCGGGGAAACTTTAAAAAGTTTTTTTCTTATTTGATGTTAACCTTTTCAGAACATTTTAGGCAATGTACGATGTTCGATTTTTTATGGTGGAGGCAGACCACCCACTTATTCCTGTGAAGAACCAGTACTGTATAACTCCCGCTTTCCGTTCTTGAATCAACACTTTCTCACAAGTCGAGCTCAGAGTGGGATTCGAACCCAAATTGATCTTTCAACCACGATTGCACTATATAGTTATACCTTTTGTTGTTGTATTGGGGAAATGCTTAAAAAATCTGTTCTCCTTACACAAGTTGGAGAGTAAATCACCCGCCTGCTGGATATAAAGGAAACCCCTGCAGTGCTATATTTCATCGTTTCAGGTCTGATTTCTTACTATAATAATAGTAAGTTCAACATGTTTAAAGGTGAATGGCCACCCTTTTTGTAGTATTATCAATTAACAAATTTAACTTTTAAACATTATATGAACATTTCTTGATTATAAGTTCCGGAGAGAAAAATATATTTAAAACCGCTACTCAGTTGTATGTAAAAGTAAGTATTATTTGCATGAACTAGATATTACTTTTACCACTGCGTGACTGGAAAATAAGGAATAGCTGCACAACTATTGCCAGGCAAGTTGGAAAACCAGCCAAATTGTATTAGTAACACCGGAGTTATGGTGCTTGATTTAGTTAAAAATGCTGTATTTTGCCTCATTAAGACGACAGGGCTTTAATTTGATTAGATTTTAATGAAACTTCGGGGATGATCAGTACCAAATCTAGTTATGTATATCCTCACCATGTTCCAGTTGAATGATTTTTTGAAGAGTTATGGCCCTTTAAAGGTTTTAATACACAAACTTTGTCCGGACTTTTTTCCTGAACCTCTGGCCGGATTTCAGTGAACGTTTGCAGTACCAGGCCGTTGTTGCATATCATCATTATGTTCCACTTGAATGATTTTTGGCTAATTTATGGCCCTTTTTTACTACACAAACTTTATCTGGACTATTTCTCTTGAACCCTTTGCTGGATTTCAATGAAACTTTTCAGAGATGATCGGTACCAAGCCTAGTTATGCATGTCTTTGCCGTATCTATGCCCTCTAAAAAAATATTGGGAGCATATAGCCGCAGCTTTGTCAATCGGTTCTTCTGTCTGTCCTCCATGCTTTTTGATTTTCTTGTGACAAACACAAGGAAATGCCATCTCTCAAATTGTTTGAGAAAAATAGACATTTGATTAGTTAGTTATAAGAAAAACAATACTACCCATTTTCCTCTTTCACACTAATCCCAAAACTTTCTTTCAAATAAGATACTATTCCAAGGCTAACACATTGCTGATTCTAAAACTTCCTCGCCTCTCACCACTGTGGGTTCGAATCCCAATGGGAGCTTGACTTGCGAAGTGAAAAAGTGTTGATTCTTGCTGCACTAGTTCGTCCCAGGAAAAATGGGATTGTCTGCCTCTATTACAAAAAAATACTATCATATATGGCCTAACATGTGCTAAAAATGACTTAAAACATTATTCAAGCAAACAACTATTGCCCATAAAACCCCTCTTACACGTTTGTTTCACTTTTGAAAAAAATGAAAGGAGTGTTTTCTATATAATATGCAAAGAGTTTAATTTTTTTTATGTGATGGCGAGTTGTCCATCGTCCGTCCATCATCCGTCCGTCCTTTTAACTTTTGACTTGTTGATGCAATATGCGTCTTCTGTGTCTGGTTATTTTTGTATGTTTACACTTGTACATGTTTCTCCATAATGGATTGAAACTTCACACATGTATTTGGTATCATTAGTCAACATCATGCAGTCTGGTTCTACAACTCATGCTTTATTTTAATAAAATTATGGCCCATTTTTCTGTTTTTATACTTAGAAAATTTGGTTAAAGTCTTGTATATAGGCTTGTATCTCAAAAACTACTTTACATAATGGATTGAAACTTCACACATGTATTTGACATCATTAGATAGCATTATGCAGCGAGGTTCTACAATTCATGCTTTTATTTTAACAACATTATGGCCCCTTTTATACTTAGAAAATTTGGTTAAAGTGTTGTATATAAGATTCGAAAACTACTTTACATAATGGATTGAAACTTCACAGGTATTCAAAATCATTTGACAACATCAGTCTGGTTCTACAACTGTTGCTTTTATTTTGGCCCCTTTTATGCTGAGAAACAATTGGTTACAGTATTGTATGTTAGCTTGTCAACTTAATAAATACTGATAAAGGTGATCCTTTGGGAGCAACAAACACAATTAAGAAAATAAAGCAGCAGACTCGGTTTTATTGAGTCTGTTCATGAGAAGTAATGAAAGAAGCAAAACCTCTCACGTCTTTTATGAGTCGCCTTTTGTAAGAAAAATGCAATACATAAGGATCACTTCGTCCGTCCGTCACAAAAACTTACCGCTGGCTATAACTTTATCATCTCTTCATGTTACTTCATCAGACTTTCAGTATATACTCATCATGACAACATCAACATGACCTGACTAAAATATAAAGGCCGGGTCACATGAAGGTTATTATATGGGTTAACTACTCATTTTTTGTCTCGCCTTTTCGAAGGTGTTGCTTTTCCGGCGGCTTCAACATTAAAGTTTTGCATTTAGGTCATTTTCTCACAAACTATATGCACTAGACCTTTCAAACTTTTCTTATAGTTGTATCTTGGGTGGTTCATGGCAACGTGACAAAGCAAATGTGGAAGAGACCTTGACCCTCCAAGCAAAGGGCAGATAACTTAATAATTTTTAGGTTCAACTTTTGCGTTTAGGTCACTTTTTCACAAACTGTATGCACTAGACCTTTAAAACTTTGCTTATAGTTGTATCTTACGGTTATAATTTTTACCTTCAACTCTGGCGTTTAGGTCACTTTTTCACAAACTGTATGCACTAAGACCTTTCAAACTTTGCTTATAGTTGTATCTTGAGTGGTACATTGCAACGTGACAAAGCAAATGTGGCTGTGACCTTCACCATCCAAGCAAAGGGCAGATAACTTTAATTGTTACATCACTTTCTCATGAACTAGAATTATGCACTAGATGTTTTAAACCTAATTTATAGCTTAATCTTTGGAAGAAAACATATTCTATTTTGACATAATTGTGTCTCCGGTAGAGCATCTTTTTTTTGGATGCCTGGATTTCATCTATGACCTTGACCTACTTTTTGGAGCTGATGATTTTTAGCTCTACTGGCCAAAGGCCTTCATTTTTCATCCGATCTTTACCAAACTTTACCAGATTGTTAATATCAATGAAAGTTTGCACAAGTTCGAAAACCAGCCAGAACGGACGAATAACAGCAGAGTAATGACCCTTGATTTAGTTAAAATTGCTATATTTTGCCTCGTTAATACGATAGGGCTTTCATTTTTCATCTGATCTTAACCAAACTTTACCAGATGTTTTGGCTTTTTTTTTTTTATTAATATCTTTTTTTAATTTTTTTTTTTAATAGTTAAATATAATTATATATATATATATAACTTTTTTATTTTTAAATTTTTTGTTTGTTTGAACCGATGGGTGGCATATAGTAGTCGCACTCTCTGTCCGTTCGCGTGTACAATCGTGTCCGCTTCATAACTCTGACAGTAATGGACTGATTTTCAAATAACTTTGCACAATTGCTCACCACAACAAAACGAAGTGTAGCGCACAAAATCCAGGTTCGTGGCTCCAAGGTGAAGGTCACACTTAGAGATCAAAGGTCAAAATCTGTTCGTCTATACAATCGAGTCCGCTTCATAACTCTGACAATAATCAACGGATTTTCAAATAACTTGGCACAATTGCTCACCACAACAAGACGTCATGTCGCGATAATTTTATTTTATTTTTTTATTATTTTTTTTTATTGTTTTATTTGATTTATTTTTTTAAATTATTTTTAAATATATCTGTTGGTTTCATCTTACAGGTCTCTTAGGGGGCATTTGTCACTTACTGTGACATTTCTTGTTTTTTTCTGATTTCGTTATTATTAAAAAAAATTAAATTATTTTTTTGTGTTAGCAGGAAGCATTGCTGAATTTTGATGGAGTTACGGTCCCTTGACGTTTTTTTAATTTCTTGTCCGCGCTACTCCTCCTAAACGCTTTGTTGGATTTCGACGAAATTTGGCAGGAACCATCGGTAAGATGTCTAGTTGTGCATATCACGCTTTTGTTCCAGTTTGCTGATTTATGACTGAGTTATGGCACTTTGACATTTTTACTTTAAATTTCCTGTCGGTGCTACTCCTCCTAAATGGCTTGTTGGATTTCTACAAAATGTGGCAGGAATCCTCAGTATGATGTCTAGTTGTGCAAAGCATGGTATATCAATGAAATTTTGGACAATTTCGAAAACATTTCATTCGGGACACCGATCCATCAGTAACTACCCTTTCTATTCGGGACACCGATCTATCGGTATAATTTTCTGTTGAAAACCCGTCTCCCATAGAAACGTGTATGAAACGTCATTACTTTCTGTGCACGGAAGTGAAACTTTACTAGCGCATGCGCATTATTTGCGAGTCACTTCCGCATCTTTTAAAATTGAAAAAGTCTTGAAAAAAAGTAGTTTTTGATAGTTTTTTCGAAGATTTCTTTTTGATTTGAACAAAATGGCGGAGGCCCAAGAAGCACTAAGCGACGGGAGCAATATAGATGTGGGGAATTTGTGAGATTTGAATGATTTCGACGTAGAAAGTGACGATCCAGTCGAGGAAAACATCGGAGATCGTCAACAACAAAGGAATCGGTTTGAATTTCCCCGACTATCAGGGATTTTTCGATGATGATTGGGACTCTGATGATTCGGATATCTCGGAATTCGAAGGTTTCCAAGGTGGATGGGTTCGGGATGACTTTCAACGTCGCCAGACACGGCCGTATACAGGTGAGGGGGGTGCAACAGTTCAGCACCCAGAGGAAGCTTTTCTCCGTGATTATTTTGGTTTGATCTGGGGTGATGACCTATGGGATTATTTGGTTACTGAAACCAACCGATATGCCACCCAGGAAAGGACGAAAAATCCCCCATCCCCGTTCGAACCAGAGTGGTCCCCTGTTGATGTTCCCTGCTTGAAGGCATTCCTTGGCTTATGTTTTCTAATGGGGATCATGAGATTGCCCAGCAGAAATGACTACTGGCGGGTGAAGAGGCGTCTTTTACTGACCGCCTTCAACTCGATATTATACCACGTGACCGATTCAACCTGATTTGGCGGTACATACAAACATACAAAATATAACTTTAAAACTGTGTAAATGAATAAAAATAATCTTTATTATGGTGTAAATAAGACAACAGCAACTCTTGGTTACAATTTTGAGTTATTTATTTGAATGAGAATCAACTTATTTGCTTCAATGAACATTCGGGTAAATCTGTCTCCGAAACCAGTTCTGAAATGGAAAAAAATATCATGTGACCAAGTTTATAAAAAAACAAACCTTTTGAAGTATTCAATGGAATTTAAAGCTGATTACACTCCTAGCAAGGGCTTGAAATTCCCTACAATCTACTCCCTGGGTTACCAGAGCAAATGTCAATATATCATACAGAAATTTTCAACTGAAAGTGAGGTAGGACATATTTTCATGACCCATTTCGCATGTTTACCTATATTATTTTTTTAATTGCACGAGTTTTTGCATGAATATTGCATGTTAACTTATACCATTGGGTCAGGAATTTCAATACCTACAAAATGATATATAGTTTTGTTATGTGATTTATAAAAATGACCATGTAATCAATATTTTTCCAACATCACTGAAATGTAATCTGCTGCTGCAGCAAAACGCGTGAAAATGTTCAGATATACAGGACCTTTTATCAACTTAGGTTCTAGAATGAAATGGGTTAACAACAGGTTATGGCCCTTGATTTTTATGAAATTTCATTCATAGAAGAAAGTGGGACAAATTAAAAAATGCCCATGCCAGACTAGACACAGCAGATTTATTGCCCATGATTACCAAGTGAATAAGAGCCATTTAGCCAGTAAAGCCCTCTTGAGCCTCTTGTTTTTAATAGAATGGCATTTTGTTTTTAAATGTCATCTCAGCAAACGGCAAACTCGATTGTGTTTAGTTTAAAATGTTTACAAACTTTCAATTAAGCATCACTGACCTTTTTATTTTTAAGTCCAGCCCCCGTTAGGCGAGACGTGAATCCACGGATTTCGTGTTTTATATATCTTCATCAAACTTTCAATATTTACTCATCATGACAACATTGACATGACCATACTAAACTGTAAAGGTCAAGGTCACACTGAAGGTCATTATATGAGTTAAATACCGGTGGTTTAAGATAAATACTAATTTTTTAGCTCAACTGGCCGCATATGGGATGATGGGTTGTCCGTCGTCCTTCCGTCCGTCTTCTGTTCGTTAACTTTTGCCTTGTGAATACTTCAGGTCTCACACCTCTATTGTCTCCCCTGAAAGCTCACGAACCTAGAGACAAAAGGAAAACAGAAAATAATTCTATTTTTTCTCAATTTCAGGCAATTTTTAATTTGAAAAATAGGTTTTTCTTTGCTTTAACATACATCTGCAGTGTAAAAGACAGATGATACAGAAAATCCCATATTGATATGAGGTTTCATTCAAATATCAGAATTGTTTGACCGAAGCACCGCATATTCAGCGAGAAAAGAAACCAACCTGGCTAACTTATGTATTTTATTGTTTTGAATTACTGATCTTGGCTATACTGAAGATATTAAACCAACAACAATGTCTGCTGCCCTGCTTTGAAGCTCAGATGTTGGAAAAGGCTGTACAGTAACCCTATGGGAAAATTAATTGAGGTGTGAGACCTCGCGCCTTCATTATTAATTGGATCTCTATGAAACTTTGCCAGTGTCTTTATATCAATGAAAGCTCGAACAAGTTCGAAAACCAGCCAGATCAGATCAATTTCACCGGAGATATGGCCCTTGTTTAGCTGAAAAACGGCATATTAAGCCTTGTGAACACCATTCATTTAGTATTTGATCTTAACCAAACTTGCATAGAATGTTAATATCAATGAAATCTCATACGAGTTTGAAAACCAGCCAGATTGAACCAGTAACAACGGAGTTATGGTTATGGCCCTTTTTCACTATTTGACTGGAAACCTTGGTTCATGCGTTAAACATTTTATTAACTGTTAAAATATATATATATATTTTTTAATTATAGTGGGGTCGCAGTTTTATATAGACACAGTGGGGTCACAGTTTTATATAGACATATATATTGAAAAACTTTAAAAATCTTCTCTGAAACTACAAGAGTCAAAGGTTTAATATGTTTTATTTACACTCAGCTTATGCTCCTCTATCAAGTTGATTGAATGGTGACCCTGGGGTCAAATTTGTAGTATTTATAGTATGTTGTAACCCTCACCTGAAATAATATATTTTTCCCCTTCTGTTTTTAGTTTTACTCTAAATATATATACATTAAAAAAAAATGGATTGGGAATTTTTTCACTCAAACTAGGAAAAAGCATATGTTTTGCTATTCGGAATGGTACTGTTTGGATATCACTTGAAATGTAGTGGGTTCTAGTCCAAATATTAGTTGTATTTCACACTTTTAAAAAACACCTAAAAACGTGCAGTATGGTCCTAAAATTTCATACATTATTCGACAAATATATTTAAGCGCCTTTGTTATATCGTCGCCAATTCATTTATAGCCATGTCCGAGCTAAAAGCTATAACGATGATGCTAGAACTATAGTCCAAAATGTATATCACATATGAAACGTGAGTTTTGTAAAAACGAGAAGAAACGGAACTATTTATTAAAGAATTGAAATTATAAAGATAAATAAACAGAAGAGAAACAATCACTTAAAATAAACAATTTAAGTAATAATAACTCTGTTATTCAGTTAACACAAATATAGAAGGAAAAAAGAATAGCCAATCTTACTCGTTTTAAAAGTCAGACATCCGCTACTACACCAGGGCATCATATGAAGAGTGAGGAAATATTGTACAGATTTAATCTTCTCAAAGAAGGCAAACATTCAGTCATTGGTGCAGTTTTACCTGATCCACCTATTCTTTGCATTTCACATGAAAGTGCCCAAACTTCACGACTAAATACTTTGAAACGTATTATATACAGAAGTTTGTTTATTTGCTATCATAGTTTAAATATATATTTTGTGTCTTTTCAGGTGCAGGGTCGGGAGGAGCCCATTCCGAATCCGTTGTGTCGTCTAGACAGGCCAGTTGTTGTTGTTGTTGGTTGCTCTGTGCCTTTGGGGGTAGAGGTTCTGCCAGCAGCTGTGGTTGTCCTGCCTTGTCCCTCTCACGATATGTCTGTCGGTATCGTTGAGGACGCAGCTGTTGTGGTCCCGCGTTTTCCGCCTCATGGTATCCTTGTGGATACCGTTGAGATTGCAGCTGTTGTGGCCCCACCTTCTCCGTCTCGTGATATCCCTGTGGGTATCACTGACAACACAGCAGCTGTCCTAGCCGTTCCTGCTGTCCCTGCACCCCCGGGTATCATGGAGCTCCATGACGTCCCTCTTCCTGCAGGGGTTAGAAGGTCCGGCAGGGTTACCCGTCCTCCTGTTCGCCTTGGATTCACTGGAACTCCAGTTGTCCATCGTGGAAGGGCCATTCTACCTCAGGATCGCCCTCCTGTTCTTGCCCCAGTCCCCAGGAGGACTATCACTAGGATTGGTAGGGTTTCCCAGCCTCCTGTAAGGTTCTCTTATTAGAGGTGTGGGTTGGGTGGTGTGGGTGGGTGGGTGGGTGGAAGAGGGGGTGGTGAAGGGATAGATATGTCCTAAAAACACAATGTTTCCGTAGGATTCCACGTTATTTGTTACCCGAATACCGAGTACAAGCTATATTTTAAAGTTGTCAGTTTAATAATTGGATTTGAGGCAGTGCCCACTTGTACCCAGGTGTTACCTAGTGTAGCCCTGTGTAACCATGTATCCCAAACTAATGTGCCTTAAATCTATTAATAGTGTTTGTTGTACCCACTTGTACCCAGGTGTTACCTAGTGTAGCCCTATGTAACCATGTATCCAAAACCAATGTGCCTTAAATCTATTATTATTGTTAGTTGTACCCACTTGTACCCAGTTGTTACCTGGTGTAGCCCTGTGTAACCATGTATCCAAACTAATGTGCCTTAAATCTGTTAATATTGATTGTTGTGCCCACTTGTACCCAGTTGTTACCTGGTGTAGCCCTGTGTAACCATGTATCCCACACTAATCTTCCTCAAGCCTAATAATATATTAAGTTATATCCACTTTTACCCAGTTGTTACCTGGTTTAGTCCTGTGTAATCATGTATCCAAACTACTTTGCCTTAAATCTCTTAATATTGTTTGTTATACCCACTTGTACCCAGTTGTTACCTGGTGTAGCCCTGTGTAACTATGTATCCAAAACTAATGTGCCTTAAATCTATTAATATTGTTAGTTTTACCCGGGTGTTACCTAGTGTAGCCCTGTGTAACCATGTATCCAAAACTAATCTGCCTCAAGTCTAAAAATATATTCAGTTGTACCCACTTGTACCCAGTTATTACCTGGTGTAGCCCTGTGTAACCATTTATCCAAAACGAATGTGCCTTAAATCTATTAATATTGTTTGTTGTATCCACTTGTACCCAGGTGTTACCTAGTGTAGCCCTGTGTAACCATGTTTCCAAAACCAATGTGCCTTAAATCTATTAATATTGTTAGTTGTACCCACTAGTACCTAGGTGTTACCTGGTGTAGCCCTTTGTAACCATGTAGCCAAAACTAATCTGCCTCCCGTCTAATATTCAGTTGTACCCACTTGTACCCAGTTATTACCTGGTGTAGCCCTGTGTAACCATGTATTCAAAACTAATGTGCCTTAAATCTATTAATAATGTTTGTTGTACCCACTTGTACCCAGGTGTTACCTAGTGTAGCCCTGTGTAACCATTTATCCAAAACCAGTGTGCCTTAAATATATTAATATTGTTAGATGTACCCACTTTTACCCAGGTGTTACCTGGTGTAGCCCTGTGTAACCATGTATCCAAAACTAATCTGCCTCAAGTCTAATAATACGTTCCGTTGTACCCAGTTGTTACCTGGTGTAACCTTGTGTAACCATGTATTCAAAACCAATGTGCCTTAAATCTATTAATATTGTTTGTTGTACCCAGTTGTTACCTTGTGTAACCATGTATCCAAAACCAGTGTGACTTAAATCTATTAATATTGTTTGTTGTACCCAGTTGTTACCTGGTGTAGCCTTGTGCAACCATGTATCCCAAACTAATCTGCCTCAAGTCTAATAATATATTCAGTTGTACCCAGTTGTACCCAGTTGTACCCACTTGTATCCAGGTGTTACCAAGTGTAGCCCTGTTAACCATGTATCCAAAACTAATGTGACTTAAATCTATTAATTTTGTTTGTTGTACCCACTTGTACCCAGTTGTTACCTCCTGTAGCCTTGTGTAACCATGTATCCAAAACTAATCTGCCTCAAGTATAAAAATGTATTCAGTTGTACCCAGGTGTTACCTAGTGTAGCCCTGTGTCACCATGTATCCCAAACTAATGTGCCTTATATCTAATAATATTGTTTGTTGTACCCACTTGTACCCAGGTGTTACCTAGTGTAGCCCTGTGTAACCATGTATCCCAAACTAATGTGCCTTAAATATATTAATATTGTTTGTTGTACCCACTTGTACCCAGGTGTTACCTAGTGACTGTGTAGCCCTGTGTCACCATGTATCCCAAACTAATGTGCCTTAAATCTATTAATATTGTTTGTTGTACCCACTTTTACCTAGGTGTTACCTAGTGTAGCCCTGTGTAACCATGTATCCCAAACTAATGTGCCTTAAATCTATTAATAGTGTTTGTTGTACCCACTTGTACCCAGGTGTTACCTAGTGTAGCCCTATGTTACCATGTATCCAAAACTAATGTGCCTTAAATATATTGTACCCAGTTGTTACCTGGTGTAACCCTGTGTAACCATGAATCCGAATGTGCCTTAAATCTATTAATATTGTTAGTTGTACCCAGTCATTCCCTGGTGTAGCCCTGTGTAACCATGTATCCAAAACTCTTGTGCCTTTAACCTATTAATATTGTTAGTTTTACCCACTTGTACCCAAGTGTTACCTGGTGTAGCCCTATTGTGACTATGTATCCAAACTAATGTGCCCCAAATCTATTAATATTGTTAGTTGTACCTACATCTACCCAGTTGTTACCTGGTATAGTCCCATGTAACCATGTATCCAAACAAACTCTGCCTCAGATCCAATTATTTAACTGATGTCTTTATAACATAACTAGTACCCAGTATCTGGGTAGCAAATAACATGGAATCCTGTGGAAACATTTGTGTTTTTAGGACATATCTATCCCATCTGGATGGTTGCTCAGAGCAGCTTTAACTCGTAAGCTTGTAATCAATAGTTAGGCCAGCTAGTGTTTGATATGCATTTTAAATATATTATTCTATTAGTGGATAGCGAAATGGTGACCTGACCACGCCCCTCCCACATGTGCCCCCTTCAGCTCCACTCTTGTAATAGCAATATTGTGTGAATTATCCATGATCCTTTTACATCAATTCAAACAAAATTTAGTGGTTGTTTATGGTCTCGTCACTAAAACTGGGATCAATATTGCTCTTTTACTGGGGTTTAGTTTTATAATGGGAAATGTAATTGGGCCCTATACCCGAGGTACTTAGTAATATGTAGCTTTGCTGTCCAGAGGCCAGCTGAGCTTGTGTGACGGCATGATGTCTCGTCTTAACTCCAACAATTTAAAGTTTTTTGTGTTTTAATAAATCTGTTATTTAGTATCTAATATGCAAGATCATATTGAACATGAATCATACTTGTTTGTTTATTGAGTAATTAAGCTATATTAGGAATAAGGCTTCTACATAGTTTGTAACTGATTAGAAACTAAATGCAATAAACATCCAAACTTAGATGGAAGTTGTATATTGGGAAGTACATCTCATTCCGACATGGTGGTTCCACCTTGACTTTCATTTTTATGGGCAGATAAATCAGTTCATGTTATGCTGTTGTGTTGAGCTCCAATTTCTCTTGGGCGAGACGTATGTATCTGCGGATTTCTTATTTACTTATTGTTTATGCTATAATAGTCCAATCCCCCTTAGGCGAGATGTACGTATCTGCGGATTTCTTGTTTATTCTTTACGTAATATAGTCCAATTCCTGTTAGTGGTTCCACCTATGACCTCGACTCATTTTATGGGCAGATAACTTGGTTAATGTTAAGCTTTTGTGTTGAGCTCCAATCCCTGTTAAACAAGACACGTGTATGAATCCGCAGGTTTCTTGTTTACCAATGCTTTACATAATAATAGTCCAGTCCCTTCTAGGCAAGATGTTTACCCATTTTTTACATAAAAATAATCCAATCCCTTCTACGTGAGATGTATGTATCTGCAGATTTCTTGTTAATAATTCTTTACATAATAATAGTCCAATTAGGCGATCTGTTTAAATCTGTGGATTTGTTGTTTACTAACTGTTGACATAATTATGTTAATGATTTTGTTCGTTAATTGTCATTTAAATCCCGTCTGATCTGTTCAAAGAAAAGGATGCATGATGCATAATAGTCTTTTGAGGTTTTTATAGGAATTTTAAAACCGGAGCTTGCTTTGTGTTTTTCTAGGAAGAATCCCTAAGCTATGGTAGTCACTAATATTATACAGTTTGCTGTCGCAAAGCAGCAAATGAAATTTGCATATGATTTACTATCTGTTGTCATGGAATGCTAGTTGGATAAGCCAACAACCTGAAATATATGTAACCCTGAAGAGGACCTGTCTTCATCTGTACTTTGGTACTAAATGAGACCGGTTGGATTGTTCTGGGGTGGACAGGGAGACTCTTCTTTCCCACCAAATCAACCTTAATGCCACTTCTGTTCTCTCAACTTTGGAAGTGACCAAAAATAACCTATATACTGTGTTGAGCTGTTAAGCAACAATTCAATTTATAATCATATCAAAAATACAAAATAAATAATTTATTAATACTAATGTAATAATTTATTTATTAATTAATAATAATAATTTAATATATAATACATAATATTGTACTAGTATATTCCAAAAAAATATTGTAGTATTCTGTATACTTAAAAATATAATTTGATCTTTTCAAATTTTCGTTTGAAAAGAGCAAAATAAATAATTTAAAATGTACGATATTAATTTAAAATATTAAATAATAATAATTTAAAGTATATAAAATTAATAAAAACATGAATAAAATTAGTTTGTGTAATAAATACATGAATAAAATTAGTTTGGTCTCATAATTAATTAATAATAAGATCAAAGGATAAAAATAAAATATGTTATTCATATAGTTAAATTGTTGTTTAACAGTTCTGAACACTTTATTTAGGCTATATATATATAGATCACCACCAAGAGAGAGATGGAGAGGGTAAAGAGGAACCCAGGATCACCCTAATCTTACTATCCATTTGATGACTGATTTACATAATGACTTTGAGTATAAAAAAAAATCAGATTTCCCCAAATGTCAACAAATCTGATATATAAAAAATGAGATATTACTAAGGGTCCTATAGAAACCACAGCATCCAAATGTAATGGCATAAGGAAGATTTGTTTCAGCAGGATGGCCTTTTTTTTGGAAAAATAAGATTTACTGCTTGTTCATGCAATAACTTAATTCATAGATCCGTTCTGTTGGTCAGATAAGTATCTGTGTATTTAGGGATCTATGAATTCAACTGGTTCAAATGTGTTACAATAACATCTTCAACAATGAGTGAAATCAACACTGCATAACATTGAGAGTTACTGCCCTTGATGATGTCAAAACAAGTTTTAGCTTCACAATTTGAACTAGCTGTTTCAAATTTTCCCCAGACTAGATAGGACAGTTTGTTTGAATAAGAGTGTATCATGTACAATATTTTGTTTTCAAGATCAAGGGTACTGGTCTAGGGGATGCATTTCTTGTGTCGTAACTTCTGTGTACGTTTCATTGTTAGACTAGCTGTCGTGTAGCAACATTGGGGTCATAATCGGTTCAGAGTCGCTATGTTCAGACAATATCATGGGATATTGTTGCCCATTTCAATTTACTGAATAACTTCAGAAAATGGGATGAAATATTACTTATTCATTAATCATTAATAGAAGGTCCATGTTAGGAGTCAAGGTCATTCATTGTTTTTGTCTAGTTCATAACTTCTTGACTACTTGTTTCATATTTAAATTAATTACGCCTTTTGCAATTCATTAGATAAAGGATGAAGTTTTCCATTAGGCATGCCTATAAAAGTAAATCCAAGCTGACAGACCGAGTAAACTTATTTGTAACTTAAGCAGTGATTAATGGTTTTGTACATGGTAATATTTTTTGTAATTTTTTTTGTAATTTTTTTTCACTCTAATAAATAAATGTTAACTTCATCCTTCCTCATATAGCCAGTAGAGCAATACTTGATATGCCCGCTGCCACAATTGTGGGAGTGGGAATAGTGTTACACTTGTCTGTAAGTACTAAATACTACATTACATATAGTTTTGCTATCATCTGTAATTTCGTAAAATTGGAGTTAATTTATTGTGAATATGGATTTAATTGGTAGTAACAAGAATGCAAAACAATAGTGACATTTCTCACACCTGTCGTTAATGAGGGACAGTTCTCACACCTGTCAATAATGATGTTTGCTTATTGTCAACACTTACTGCCTGTCAGTGGCACTCCGATGACAGTTCTTACACCTGTCAGTAATGAGGGACAGTTCTCACACCTGTCGATAATGATGTTCGCTTTCTTGTCAACATTTACTGCCCGTGTCATATTATCCAATTACATTATGGCATTTACAAACTGAATTCTTTCTTCTTAGATGCTGAAGCCTTTATTCGCATTGTTGCTTGGACATTTAATTAGGAAAACATTGTCCACAGATGCTGCTCCTTCATTTATAGCGCACTAGTGCTGAGATCGTCATTCATAGTCCATGGCGCAATTACCATGGTACAACAATGCTGGTTTTTTCATGGCCCACCGATGATGGGACCGTCATCTGTGTCACATTGACACGTACAACACTTATTGCCTGTGTCGTATTATCCAATTACATTATGGCTATTGCAAATTTCTTCTAAGATGCTGCACCTTATGCATCGCTGGCATCCGTTTCCTTTGGTCAAATTATTGTTTTATCTTTTCACAAAAAAACGGACAGACAACAGAAACAGACGGACACCAGATGCATACTGACACAGACGGACACCAGACAGTCACATACACCAAATAGACAGACACCAGACAGACAAACACCAGAGGCAGAATGACAGATACCAGACAGACATAGACAGACAGACACCAGACAGTCACATACACCAAACAGACCAAAATTAGACAGAAAAACACCAGATGCAGGCCCACAGACAGACAGACAGACACCAGATATAGACAGACAGACACCAGACAGACTGACAGACAAATGACACAGACTGACAGACACCAGATACAGACAGACAGACACCAGACAGTCACATACACCAAACTGAAAGACTAACACCAGACTGACAGATACAGACAAAAAATCAAAAAAAAAAAAAAAAAAAAAAAATCAAAAAAAAAAAAAATTCAAAAAAAAAAAAAAAAAAATCAAAAAAAAAGAAATAAAAATTTAAAAAAAAAAAAAAAAAAAAAAAAAAAAAATTTAAAAAAAAATAAAATAAAAAAATATATATATTAAAGGGACAGACGACAATCTTGAGTTTAATATCAAGAACTAAAATTATCTTTTGGCTTTACAATTGCTTGCATGGAATTAAATAAATAAAAAAAGCGATTTCAGTTTTCTTCCTTATTCTATCAGTTTTTTAATATATATATAATCAATAGTTACAATTGCATTCAAATATTCTAATAATTAATTTTAATGATTGAAAATATGCAGGTTATGTAGAAAAACTTATGGGACGACACCGCGAGTATTAAGCAAATCAAGATTGCCATATGTCCCTTTAAAAAAAATAATAAATTGTTATGGTGTTTTTAATAATGTGTTTGATTGATGTTTGTTTTCATATAATGATTGCTGCTGGTGCTGCTGGTAAATGGTATCGGTGTTGCTGCTGTTGCTGCTGGTGAATGGTGAAAATGGTATTGGTGCTACTGCTGATGAATGATGAAAATGGTATTGGTGCTGCTGATTTCAATAAAACTACAACAACAACAGGAAATAGCATAAAATAGACCATAGCTGAAATTTTCAAATAAAATTTGACATTTTTAACAAACAAGGAATATTTTGAAAACCAGTACATTCTAAATATCATTGTTTTAACATTTGAAACCATTTGCAGACTTTTGCTTTAAGAAATGACAATTTCTATTACCAATGAAAATGCATACGTGAACTTTCGAGTATTTTCTATCTGAAGCGTATTTTCTATCTGAAGCAAATCTCATGGTGGTGGTGGTGGTGATGATGATGGTGGTGATGATGGTGGTGGTGTTGATGTTGGTGGTGGTGGTGGTGGTGGTGGTGATCGTCGTGGTGGTGGTGGTGGTGGTGATGATGATAGTGGTGATGGTGGTGGTGTTGATGTTGATGATGGGGGTGATGTTGATGATTATGATGATGGTGGTGGTGGTGATGTT
Source organism: Cyrtodaria siliqua (assembly GCA_037043455.1). Classification (NCBI taxonomy): domain Eukaryota; kingdom Metazoa; phylum Mollusca; class Bivalvia; order Adapedonta; family Hiatellidae; genus Cyrtodaria; species Cyrtodaria siliqua. The sequence continues at coordinate 43,755 of JAWPHD010007554.1, read as the reverse complement.
GAGGATATTGAAATGGAAGTTGATGATTGTGTTCCTACTGATGATAATGATTGATGTTGATTGGGCAAGTTCGAAAACCAGCTATATCGGACCAGGAACAACGGAGTTATGTACCCTTTTTTAGCTTGTGAACAGTCTAGCGCCTTCATTTTAGATTTGGTCTTTTCAAAACTTGGCCAGATTGTTGGTAAAAATGAATGTTCCGATGAGTTTGAAAACCAGCCAGATAAAAAATGAGATAAAGGGTCCTATAGAAACCACAGCGTCCGAGCGCAATGGCATCGTAGGTCCACACTGTACTGCAAACAAGGACTTGAAAATACAATGAAAGAGACAAAAATCAACAGAAAGGGTGGTGAAGACCGGGTTACCGATTTGGAACGGTCAGTAGGCAAGAAGGCCTACTGGTTAGCTTGAATCGATTTTATATGCGCACAATCCTCGCTATTATACTGTCTTCAACACCCAAATAGACAAGACAGTGTAAGCAAAACTACATCCCATCAAAAGGAATGCTCTAACAATAAAGTCCACATCCTGAGAAACTAACACTAAAGAAACACATACAAAATAATAAACATCTCAGGATGTATCCAGAATCGTACTGAACAACCATAGTAGTTGCAGCTAAAGAGAAAACCCAATCTAGGGTACAAACCATAACACGGATTTATGGCCCTTTTTCAATATTTGGTAATGTACATTGGAATCCCCAGAGGTCATGGATTAAAATCTCACTGAAGGCATATATTTTTTTTTTCTCAAAAGAATCCTTTGTCCATGGGTTCAATTTTTCTTTAATTGGGAGCTTAGGGGCCCTTGTTGGATCAGTGTTACATAAGAGTTATAGTGAAGAACCTCACAAATCTTCTCTAAAAGTACAAGTGTCAAAGGTTTAATATTTTGTATTTACACCCAGCTTATGGTCCTCTACCAAGTTTGTTTGAATGGTGAACCTGGGGTCAAATTTGGCCCCACCCTAGGGGTCACATGTTTTACATTCTCTGAACTACAGAGGTTTAATATTTTGTATTACCATCAGCTTATGGTCCTCTACCAAAAAAAAAGAATATGATAATGGACCTTTGGAAACGGCCGAAAATGACACATACAAAATATTGCAGTCTCGGTTTGTTCAAATGGTGATCATGGAGTCGAATTTGGTCCTGTCCTGTCAGGGATCAAATATTGCCCGCCCCGGAGTCGCATGTGAATATTAACGAAATTTTGATTTGTTTTAAACCTACCCAAACTTGAATCAAATACATCTCTCCCACTATATCTTGGTAATTGAAGACACTTTATAAAAAAACTAGTTTGATACTGCCATGTCTATTGTCCCGCAGCCATCCCAACCCACCCCATCCCACCCCACCATGGACACCATATAATGAGAAGAGCGATACAGGCCCTCTTGGGCCTTTTGTTGAAATAGTTATGGCCCCTTACACATAAATTTTATATTTAGCAAGTAGAGCGTCCACAGGCCACTTGTTTAAAAAAAATGAAAACAAAATGTGCAGTAAGGCCCTAAAATGTCAAACGGTTTTCGACAAGTATATTCAAGCACCTTTGTTTTATCGTCGACATTCATTTATAGCATGTCCGAGCTAAAAACTAAGATGATGCTGGTACTATAGTCCAAAATGTATGTCACGTACAAAACGTGAGTTTTGTAAAAAACGAGAAAGAAATAAAACTTTTTATTAAAGAACTAAAATTATAAAGATAAAAAAACAGAAGAGAGGACAATCACTTAAACATATTGAAGTAGTAATAGCTCTGTAATTCAGTTAACACAAAAATATAGAAAAAAAAACAACTTCTAGCTCTAGAACCAATGACCACCAATCTTACTCTAAAAATGTGACACCCGCCACAGTCACAGCCCATCATATGCATCGTCGAAACCCACGTGATGGTGGAGAGTAACGGAACAAATCACACGGGGGGGGGGGGGGGGGGGGGGGGGTATCCGACGATGATGATTTGAAGAGTGAGGAAATATTGTACAGATTTAATCTTCTCAAAGAAGGCAAACATTCAGTCGTGTGCAGTTTTGCCGGATTCACCTATTCTTTGCATTTCAATGAAAGCGTCCAAACTTCATGCCTAAATACTTTGAATCGTATTATAGAAGTTTGTTTATTTGATATCGTAGTTTAAATATATATTTTGTGTCTTTTCAGATGTGGAGTCAGAAGTAGACCAATCCGTATCAGTTGTGTCGTTCAGTCAGGTCAGTTGTTGTTGTTGGTTGCTCTGTGCCATTGGTGGTAGATGTTCTGGTATCAGCTGTTGTCCCCCTCACGGTATCTGTGTGGGTATCGATGCAATATCGTACTATAAGTGAATCATTCTTGTATGGGTTAGGGTTCGTAATTAAGCTCTATTAGGAATAAGGGTTCTACATATCACCTTGATGACCTTGACTTTTATAGTTCATTGACTTCAGTTTACTGTCATTTTTTTACCATTTAAGTTTGTTTCTGATCAGAAACTAAATGCAATAAACATTCAAACTTGGATGGAAGTTGTATATTGGGAAGTACATCTAATTCCTACATGGTGGTTCCACCTTGACTCATTTTTATGGGCAGATAACTCAGTTAATGTTATGCTGTGTGTTGAGCTCCAATTTCTCTTGGGCGAGACGTATGTATCTGCGGAATCTTGTTTATTCTTTACGTAATATAGTACAATTCCTGTTAGTGGTTCCACCTATGACCTCGACTCATTTTATGGGCAGATAACTCGGTTAATGTTAAGCTTTTGTGTTGAGCTCCAATCCCTGTTAGACAAGACGTATGAATCCGCAGGTTTCTTGTTTACCAATGCCTTACATACTAATAGTCCAGTCCCTTCTAGGCAAGATGTATGTATCTGCGGATTTCTTGTTTACCCATTTTTTACATAAATAATAATCCAATCCCTTCTAGGTGAGATGTGTATCTGCAGATTTCTTGTTAATTATTCTTTACATAATAATAGTCCAATTAGGCGAGCTGTTTAAATCTGTGGACTTCTTGTCTACTAACTGTTGGCATAATTATGTTAATGATTTTGTTCGTTAATTGTCATTTAAATCATGTCTGATCTGTTAACGACTTGAAGTTTTTATAGGAATTTTAAAACCTCAGCTTGCTTTGTGTTTTTCTAGGAAGAATCACTAAGCTATGGTAGTCACTAATATCAATATACAGTTTGCTGTCGCAAAGCAGCAAATGAAATTTGCATATGATTTACTATCTGTTGTCATGGAACGCTAGTTGGATAAGCCAACAACTTGAAATATATGTAACCCTGAAGAGGACCTGTCTTCATCTGAACTATGGTACTAAATGAGACTACAGTTGGATGGTTCTGGGGTGTACAGGGAGACTATTCTTTCCCACCAAATCAACCTTAAAGCCACTTCTGTTCTCACAACTTTGGAAGTGACCAAAAATAACCTATATACTGTGTTGAGCTAGCTCAGTAAGCAACAATTCAATTTATAATCATATCGAAAATATAAAATAAATAATTTATTAATAATAATGTAATAATTTATTTATTAGTTAATAATAATAATTTAATATATAATAAATAATCTGTACTAATATATTCTAAAAAGAATAGTAGTATTCTATATACTTAAAAATATAATTTGATCTTTTCAAATTTTCATTTGAAAAGAGCAAAATAAATAATTTAAAATATATAATATTACTTTAAATAATAATTTAAAATATATAAAATTAATAAAAGAGTATGATAATGAACCTTTGAAAACGGCCGAGCACGACACAAACAAAATATTGCAGTCTCGGTTTGATTGAGACTGTTGATGAGCGGTAGTGAAATATGCTAGCTACTGCTCAGGCCCTCTAGCCCCGGGTTGAGCAGAACTCAATATTCCCCATGTCGTACGGCGTATGGTCCCAGTAACTAATAAAATTAAATGCCCCGAAGAGCGAAATAAACATAATGCAACATGAATAAAATTCGTTGGTCTTATAATTAATTAAAAATAAGATCAAAGGTTAAAAATAAAATATGTTATTCATATAGTTAAATTGTTGTTTAACAGTTCTGAACACTTTATTTAGGCTATATATATAGGTCACCGCAAAGAGACAGACGGAGAGGGTAAAGAGGAACCCAGGATCACCCTAATCTTACTATCCATTTCAGGACTGATTTACATAATGATTTTGATTAAACAAATATCAGATTTTCCCAAATGTCAACAAATCTGATATATTAAAAATGAGATATTAATAAGGGTCCTATAGAAACCACAGCATCCAATATTTGGGGATGGCTGGAACAAGTTTGACACTAAGGAAAATTGATGTGCACGTTAAATGGTGTTTATAATTGCCCTTTTTAAGGAAAAATAAGATTTACTGCTTGTTCATGCAATAACTTAATTCATAGATCTGTTCTGTTAGTCAGATAAGTATCTGTCTATGAATTCAACCGGTTCAGACCTTTCAACATTTTACTTGAAAATGTGTTACAAAAACATCTTCAACAATGAGTGAGTTCAATACTGCATGACATTGAGAGTTACTGCCCTTGATGATGTCAAAACAAGTTTTAGCTTCACAATTTGAACTAGCTGTTTCAAATTTTTCCCAAACTAGATATGACAATTTGTTTGAATAAGAGTGTACCATATTTTGTTTTCAAGATCAAGGGTACTGGTCTAGGGGACGCATTTTTTGTGTCGTAGCTGTTGATAACTTCTGCGTACATGTCATTGTTAGACTAGCTGTTGTGTAGCAACATTGGGGTCATAATCGGTTCAGAATCACAATGTTTGGACAATATCCTGGAATATTGTTGCCCATTCCAATTTACTGAATCATCTGACAGACAGACAACAGACACATACAGACAGACACCAGACAGTCACATACACCAAACAAACACCAGACTGACAGACACAGACAGACACAGACAGACGGACAAAAAAAAGAAAGGGTTATGGTGTTTTTAATAATGTGTTTGATTGATGTTTGTTTTCATATAATGATTGCTGGTGGTGCTGCTGGTAAATGGTATTGGTGCTGTTGCTGTTGCTGCTGGTGAATGGTGAAAATGGTATTGGTGCTACTGCTGATGAATGGTGAAAATGGTATTGGTGCTGCTGCTGGTGAATGGTGGACATGGTATTGGTGCCATTGCTGTTCTGCAGGGAATGGTAAAAATGCCAATAATGATGTTCGCTTTCTTGTCAACACTTACTGCCTGTCAATGGCGCTCCAATGACAGATCTCACACCTGTCAGTAATGAGGGACAGTTCTCACACCTGTCAATAATGATGTTCGCTTTCTTGTCAAATGATATATAGGGTTCTATAGAAACCACAGCGTCCGAACGCAATGGCATCGTAGGTCCGCACTGTACTGCAAACAAGGACTTGAAAATACAATGAAAGAGACAAAAACAACAGAAAGGATGGTGAAGACACTAAAACACTATTGGAGTGATACATATTTAAAGGAAATAATGAAGGTGAATTAACTATGTAACAACAGGGATTTAAGAAGTAATGGGTGCGTTCAGGGTTCTCCCATTGGCAATCGCGTCGGTTAACTTCGGATTACCAATGACCATCAATGGTAACATTTTGTAACAACGAGGCCACCGATACTAAAACCGGTGTAGTCACGGGAGTATTGGTTACCAACATTCTACCTATCGGCGAATCAAATGGCTAACAATGGTGATGGTGGTGGTGGTGGTGTTGGTGGTGATGATGATAGTGGTGGTAGTGGTGATGTTGATGGTGGTTATGGTCATGGTGATGGTGGTGGTGGTGGTGTTGATGATGATGATTATAGTGGTGGTGGTGGTAGTGCTGCTGCTGATGATGGTGGTGGTGGTGATAGTAGTGGTAGTGATAGTGGTGGTGGTCATATTGATGGTGGTGGTGGTGATGGTGATGTTGATGGTGGTGGTGGTGGTGTGGTGATGGTGGTGGTTGTGGTGATGGTGGTGGTGATGTTGATGATGATGATAGTAGTGGTAGTGATAGTGGTGGTGGTGATGTTAATGGTGGTGGTGGTCATGGTCATGTTGGTGTCGATGGTGGTGGTGGTGGTGATGATGATGATGGTGGTGGTGGTGGTGATGGTGATGGTGATGGTAGTGATGTTGATCCTGGTGGTGGTGGTGGTAGTGCTGCTGATGGTGGTGGTGGTGGTGGTGGTGATGGTGATGATGGTGTATGTCACGTACAAAACGTGAGTTTTGTAAAAACGAGAAATAAAACTTTTTATTAAAGAACTAAAATTATAAAGATAAAAAAACAGAAGAGAGGACAATCACTTAAACATATTGAAGTAGTAATAGCTCTATAATTCAGTTAACACAACAATATAGAAAAAAAACACTTCTAGCTCTCGAACCAATGACCACCAATCTCACTCATTCTAAAAATGTGACACCCGCCACTGTCACAGCCCATCATATGAAGAGTGAGGAAATATTGTACAGATTTAATCTTCTCAAAGAAGGCAAACATTCAGTCGTGTGCAGTTTTGCCGGATTCACTTATTCTTTGCATTTCAATGAAAGCGTCCAAACTTCATGCCTAAATACTTAGAATCGTATTATAGAAGTTTGTTGATTTGATATCGTAGTTTATATTTTGTGTCTTTTCAGGTGTGGAATCAGAAGTAGACCAATCAGAATCAGTTGTGTCGTTCAGTCAGGTCAGTTGTTGTTGTTGGTTGCTCTGTGCCATTGGTGGTACATGTTCTGGTATCAGCTGTTGTCCCCCTCACGGTATCTTTGTGGGTATCGATGCAAGATCGTATTATAAGTGAATCATTCGTGTATGGGTTAGGGTCCGTAATTAAGCTCTATTAGGAATAAGGGTTCTACATATCACCTTGATGACCTTGACTTTTATAGTTCATTGACTTCAGTTTACTGTCATATTTTTACTATTTAAGTTTGTTTCTGATCAGAAACTAAATGCAATAAACATTCAAACTTGGATGGAAGTTGTATATTGGGAAGTACATCTAATTCCTACATGGTGGTTCCACCTTGACTCATTTTTATGGGCAGATAACTCAGTTAATGTTATGCTGTGTGTTGAGCTCCAATTTCTCTTGGGCGAGACGTATGTATCTGCGGAATCTTGTTTATTCTTTACGTAATATAGTCCAATTCCTGTTAGTGGTTCCACCTATGACCTCGACTCATTTTATGGGCAGATAACTCGGTTAATGTTAAGCTTTTGTGTTGAGCTCCAATCCCTGTTAGACAAAACGTATGAATCCGCAGGTTTCTTGTTTACCAATGCCTTACATAATAATAGTCCAGTCCCTTCTAGGCAAGATGTATGTATCTGCGGATTTCTTGTTTACCCATTTTTTAAATCAATAATAATCCAATCCCTTCTAGGTGAGATGTGTATCTGCAGATTTCTTATTAATTAATCTTTACATAATAATAGTCCAATTAGGCGAGCTGTTTAAATCTGTGGATTTCTTGTATACTAACTGTTGGCATAATTATGTTAATAATTTTGTTCGTTAATTGTCATTTAAATCATGTCTGATCTGTTCAAAGACTTGAAGTTTTTATAGGAATTTTAAAACCTCAGCTTGCTTTGTGTTTTTCTAGGAAGAATCACTAAGCTATGGTAGTCACTAATATCAATATACAGTTGGCTGTCGCAAAGCAGCAAATGAAATATGCATATGATTTACTATCTGTTGTCATGGAACGCTAGTTGGATAAGCCAACAACCTGAAATATATGTAACCCTGAAGAGGACCTGTCTTCATCTGTACTTTGGTACTAAATGAGACCGGTTGGATTGTTCTGGGGTGGACAGGGAGACTCTTCTTTCCCACCAAATCAACCTTAATGCCACTTCTGTTCTCCCAACTTTGGAAGTGACCAAAAATAACCTATATACTGTGTTGAGCTGTTAAGCAACAATTCAATTTATAATCATATCAAAAATACAAAATAAATAATTTATTAATACTAATGTAATAATTTATTTATTAATTAATAATAATAATTTAATATATAATAAATAATATTGTACTAGTATATTCCAAAAAGAATAGTAGTATTCTATATACTTAAAAATATAATTTGATCTTTTCAAATTTTCATTTGAAAAGAGCAAAATAAATAATTTAAAATATATAATATTAATTTAAATAATAATTTAAAATATATAAAATTAATAAATGAACCTTTGAAAATGGCCGAGCACGACACAAACAAAATATTGCAGTCTCGGTTTGATTGAGACTGTTGATGAGCAGTAGTGAAATATGCTAGCTACTGCTCAGGCCCTCTAGCCCCGGGTTGAGCAGAACTCAATATTCCCCATGTCGTACGGCGTATGGTTCCAGTAACTAATAAAATTAAATGCCCCGAAGAGCGAAATAAACATAATGGAACATGAATAAAATTCGTTGGTCTTATAATTAATTAATAATAAGATCAAAGGTTAAAAATAAAATAAAATATGTTATTCATATAGTTAAATTGTTGTTTAACAGTTCTGAACACTTTATTTAGGCTATATATATAGGTCACCGCAAAGAGACAGAGAGGGTAAAGAGGAACCCAGGATCACCCTAATCTTACTATCCATTTGAGGACTGATTTACATAATGATTTTGATTAAAACAAATATCAGATTTCCCCAAATGTCAACAAATCTGATATATTAAAAATGAGATATTAATAAGGGTCCTATAGAAACCACAGCATCCAATATTTGGGGATTGCTGGAACAAGTTTGACACTAAGGAAAATTGATGTGCACGTTAAATGGTGTTTATAATTGCCCTTTTTAAGGAAAAATAAGATTTACTGCTTGTTCATGCAATAACTTAATTCATAGATCTGTTCTGTTAGTAAGATAAGTATCTGTATATGAATTCAACCGGTTCAGACCTTTCAACATTTTCCTTGAAAATTTGTTACAAAAACATCTTCAACAATGAGTGAATTCAATACAGCATGACATTGAGAGTAACTGCCCTTGATGATGTCAAAACAAGTTTTAGCTTCACAATTTGAACTAGCTGTTTCAAATTTTTCCCAAACTAGATATGACAATTTTTTTGAATAAGAGTGTACCATATTTTGTTTTCAAGATCAAGGGTACTGGTCTAGGGGATTTTTTTGTGTCGTAGCTGTTGATAACTTCTGCGTACATGTCATTGTTAGACTAGCTGTTGTGTAGCAACATTGGGGTCATAATCGGTTCAGAATCGCTATGTTCGGACAATATCCTGGAATATTGTTGCCCATTTCAATTTACTGAATCATCTGACAGACAGACAGACAACAGACACATACAGACAGACACCAGACAGTCACATACACCAAACAAACACCAGACTGACAGACACAGACAGACACAGACAGACGGACAAAAAAAAGAAAGGGTTATGGTGTTTTTAATAATGTGTTTGATTGATGTTTGTATTCATATAATGATTGCTGGTGGTGCTGCTGGTGGTGCTGCTGGTAAATGGTATTGGTGCTGTTGCTGTTGCTGCTGGTGAATGGTGAAAATGGTATTGGTGCTGCTGCTGGTGAATGGTGGACATGGTATTGGTGCCATTGCTGTTCTGCAGGGAATGGTAAAAATGCCAATAATGATGTTCGCTTTCTTGTCAACACTTACTGCCTGTCAATGGCGCTCCAATAACAGATCTCACACCTGTCAGTAATTAGGGACAGTTCTCACACCTGTCAATAATGATGTTCGCTTTCTTGTCAAATGATATATAGGGTCCTATAGAAACCACAGCGTCCGAACACAATGGCATCGTAGGTCCGCACTGTACTGCAAACAAGGACTTGAAAATACAATGAAAGAGACAAAAACAACAGAAAGGATGGTGAAGACACTAAAACACTATTAGAGTGATACATATTTAAAGGAAAAAATGAAGGTGAATTAACTATGTAACAACAGGGATTTAAGAAGTAATGGATGCATTCAGGGTTCTCCCATTGGCAATTGCGTCGGTTAACTTCGGATTACCAATGACCATCAATGGTAACATTTTGTAACAACGAGGCCACCGATACTAAAACCGGTGTAGTCACGGGAGTATTGGTTACCAACATTCTACCTATCAGCGAATCAAATGAATTTTGGCAGAGTTATGCCCCTTTTCATAAAACTAACCTGCAACCTAACCAAGCTGAAATAAGCACATGACAGGTAACACAAGTGTTCCGTCTTCTAGACGATCTGATTAAATAGTACCCGGTTACTGTACACCATTATTTGAAGAACCGTGTTTTGTGTTTACAGACAAAGTTCTGGAAGGGGACGAGTTATGCTCGAGGTTGCAGGGAGTGACACATCCCATTGAGCATCCTGCACAGATGAAACCCCCAGGTAAGTGTCGAGAAATAATGGGTAGGTGTCGAGAAATAATGGGTAGATGTCGAGAAATAATGGGTAGGTGTCTAGAAATAATAGGTAAGTGTGGTGAGAAGAACGTGTAGGTGTCGGGGAAATAATGGTTACGTGTCAAGAAATAATAGGTAAGTGTCGAAACAATATGTAAATCTAAAAATGCATATGCCTGAATAACTTAAACTGAGCCACCTCATACAGAAGGGCAAGGATACATAGGAATCCAGGCACCATACAATACCTTTTAACTAACTAGAGCTTCCAATGGTTCGTTTACGATCTTGAAGGATGCACACCAAAGCCTCTAATAGCTGAAATTTTAGTTTGAAATATGTTTGTGTTTTTTCTCTAAAATCAGCGGCATCATGATTGTAACAAACTCACCTCTTTCTGGTTTAACTTCCACTATAACAGCAAAGTACGATTCTTTTTTTCCTTCAAACTAAATTTGGGTGAAATCAAGCAAGATCGCCTTATGTCACTGCATAATGATAACAATAACATCTCCACTGTGTACCATATTTCTTATTTCATTTATTAGCTCGACTATTCGAAGAATAAGAGAGCTTATGTAATCACCACGGGGTCGGCGTCGGCGTCGGCGTTGTGGTTGGCGTCGGCGTCGGCGTCGGCGTCCCACATCAAGGTTTGCGTGTACGCTGTGTTTACAAGTCTATATCTCTTACATTTCTTATCCTAGCACAACCAAATTTGGCCATGGGCTTCCTTATAGCATTATCTTGAGGGCTGCATAAACAATTTTGGTTCCTGTAATCCATGGACTCCCATGGAACCCAAATTATGATAGCCCTTAAAATATGTCCATTTCACATCAAATTTTGCGTGTAAGCTTTGTTTACAGGTCTATGTCTCTTACAATTCTTACCCTAGCACAACCAAATTTGGCCATGGGCTTCCTTATAGCATTATCTTAAGGGCTGCATAAGCAATTTTGGTTCCCGTAACCCCTGGGCTCCCATGGAACCCAAATTCTGATAGCCCTTAAAATATGTCTGTTTCACATCAAATTTTGCGTGTAAGCTGTGTTTACAGGTCTATATCTCTTACATTTCTTGTCCTAGCTGAACTTAATTTTGGAATTGGTTTCCTTATAGTATGTTGTAAAGGGTTGGATAAGTAATTTTGGGCTCCCATGGAACCCAAATTGTGATGGCCCATAAAATGTGCAATAAAGGCAGATCTAGGTTTGCATGTAAGCATTTATATATCTATAATTTTGGTTTGGGATTTGTCATAGCATTATGCATCTTATTACTTCACACATATTGGGGCATGGGCTCCCTCCCCTCCCCCCACCCCCCTCTCCCCTCCCGACTTGAAACTTTTTTTTTTTTTTTTACATATTTCTTCGTTGTTGTTGTCAATTCTTACACATATATGCCTCCTCCCCCCACACAACCCACAACCCACTCCCGCCTCTCACCCCCGCTCCACCCCCCACCCCACCCCCACTTGAAAATCTAATTATTTTATTATTATTTAACATATTTCTAACACGTGTTGTTTTAGTCAATTCTTACACATATATGTTGCAACCTCCCCCCCCCCCACCCCCCCCCCCCCCCCACCGCCTCTCACCCCGTCAACCCCCCCTCTCCCCCTCCCGACTTGAAACTTTTTTTTTTTTTACATATTTCTTTGTTGTTGTTGTCAATTCTTACACATATATGCCTCCTCCCCCCACACAACCCACAACCCACTCCCGCCTCTCACCCCCGCTCCACCCCCCACCCCACCCCCAGTTGAAACTATTTATTTATTTTTACATATTTCTGTGTTGCTTTAGTCAATTCTGACACATATATGTTGCCCCCTCCTCCACTCCCAACCCACTCCCGCCTCTCAACCCCGCTCCTCCAGCCCCCGCCCCACCCCAACTTGAAAATCTATTTATTTTTTTTTTTTACATATTTCTGTGTTGTTTTAGTCAATTCTTACACATATATGTTGCAACCTCCCCCCCCCCCCACCGCCTCTCACCCAGTCACCCCGTCAACCCCCCCCCCTCTCCCCCTCCCGACTTGATTTTTTTTTTTTTACATATTTCTTTGTTGTTGTTGTCAATTCTTACACATATATGCCTCCTCACCCCACCCCCAGTTGAAACTATTTATTTATTTTTACATATTTCTGTGTTGCTTTAGTCAATTCTGACACATATATGTTGCCCCCTCCTCCACTCCCAACCCACTCCCGCCTCTCACCCCCGCTCCTCCAGCCCCCGCCCCACCCCAACTTGAAAATCTTTTTTTTTTTACATATTTCTGTGTTGTTTTAGTCAATTCTTACACATATATGTTGCAACCTTATCCGCCCCCACCCCCCAGCCCGCCGCCTCTCCCCCCCTTCCCCCCACACTTGAAACTTTTTTTTTTTTTTTTTTTTTACATATTTCTTTGTTGTTTTAGTCAATTCTTACACATATATGTTGCCCCCTCTCCCCCTCCCCACCCCCTCCCCACTCCACCAACCCACTCCCGCCTTTAACTCCCGCTCCCCCCCCCATCCACCACCCCGACTTGAATTTTTTGTTTTTTTACATATTTCTTTGTTGTTTTAATCAATTCTTACACATATATGTTGCACCCTACCACCCGCCCCCAACCCAATCCCGCCTCTCCCCCCGCTCCCCTAACCCACCCCCACTTGAAACTTTTTTTTTTTTTTTTTTACATATATCTGTGTTGCTCTTGTCAATTATTACACATATATGTTGCCCCCTCCCAGCCCCACACCCACCACCACCCCCGCCTCTCACCCTGCCCCACACTTGAATTTTTTTTTTTTTTTTTTTTTACATATTTCTTTGTTGTTTTAGTCAATTCTTACACATATATGTTTCTTCATTCACCACCCCCACTCCCCCCACCATCCACCCCACCTCACTCCCATACCCACCCCGCACCCCACTCAAAACTCGAATTTTTATTTATTTTTTTATTTTTTATTTCTGTGTAGTTTTGGTCAATTCTTACACATAGTTATGTTGTGCTCCCAACCCTACCCCACATTGTTGTAGCCTTGTTTTCTGATGGTATATACTAGCTATAAATTTATTATTCTCTGAAAAATCGAATAGTCGAGCTGCGCTGTTCTCCGACAGCTCTTGTTACATTTTGTTACAACTGAACGCTCCAAGCCCCTGTAATACATGTTTACCTTACGGCGCTGAAAGTAGAAAACTGCGGCGACAAGAGGGGCAGAAAGAAATTCAAGAAAAAATATGACTTGGTTAAGGACCACCTTTAGAGCCTAAATGTAGGAATGGAGAAGTCATATTCGAAAATATCTGTCATAAAATCTACATAAAAATATACTACTCAAAATTTGCTAAGGATCACTTTTAATCTTCCATGTAATTTTATTATGCCCCGAAACTCTTTTGGGGGGCATATAGTAATCACACCATCCGTCCGTTCGTCCGTCAGACTGTGATATGAAGAGTGTGGAAATATTGTACAGATTTAATCTTCTCAAAGAAGGCAAACATTCAGTCTTGTGCAGTTTTACCTGATTCACCTATTCTTTGAATTTCAACGAAAGTGTCCAAACTTAAATATTTTGAATCGTATTATAGAAGTTTGTTTATTCGATATCGTAGTTTAAGTATATATTTAAAAATATATTTTGTGTCTTTTCAGGTGCGGAATCGGAAGGAGCCAAGTCCGTATCTGTTGTCGTTCAGTCAGGTCAGTTGTTGTTGTTGGTTGCTCTGTGCCTTTGGGGCTAGATGTTCTGGCAGCAGCTCTTGTCCCCCTCACGGTATCTTTGCGGGTATCAATGCAAGATCGCACTATAAGTGAATCATTCTTGTATGGGTTAGGGTTCGTAATTAAGCTGTATTAAGAATAAGGGTTCTACATATCACTTTAACCTCGATGACCTTGACTTTTATAGTTCATTGACTTTTCAGTTTACTGTCATCATTTTTCCATTTAAGTTTGTTACTGATCAGGAACTAAATGCTATTATAAAGCATCCAAACTTGGATGTCATTCCGACATGGTGGTTCCACCTATGAAACTCATTTTATGGGCAGATAATTTTATGGGCAGATAATTCTGTTAATGTTATGCTGTTGTGTTGGGCTCCAATCCCTGTTGGACGAGACGTATGAATCTGCAGATTTCCTGTTTACCAATGCTTTACATAAAAATAGTCCAGTCCCTGCTAGGTGAGATGTATGTATCTGCAGATTTCTTGTTTGATAATTGTTAACATAATTATGTGAATGATTTTGTTCGTTGATCGTCACTTAAGTCACGTCTGATCTGTTCAAAGAAAAGGATGCAAGATGCATAATAGTCTCTTGAGGTTTTTATAGGAATTTTAAAACCTGAGCTTGCTTTGTGTTTTTCTAGGAAAAATCACTCGGGCATGGTAGACGCTCATATTATACAGTTTGCAACAAAGAAATATGCATATGATTTACTATCTGTTGTCATGAAACACTAGTTGGATAAGCCAACAGTCTGAAATGTATGTAACCAAAGAGGACCTGTCTTCATTAGAACTTAGATACAAAATGAGACTATGGTTGAATGGTTCTGGGGTGGACAGGGAGAACCTTCTTTCCCACCAAAATCGCCTTAATACCACTTCTGTTCTGTCAACTTTGGAAGATACCTAAAATAACCTATATACTATATACTGACTGGAGCTGTTGAGCAACAATTCAATTTATAATCATATCAAAAATATTAAACTAGTTTCAAAAAATAATAATAATACAAAATAAATACAACATAAATACAAAAATAAATAATTGATTAATAATAATTTAATAATTTATTAATAATATTAATTTAAAAATATATAATAAATAATATTGTACTTGTATATTTCCAAAAAAAGTTGTCTTCAGATTATTCTATACTTATACATACAATTTGATCTTTTCAATTAATAAATGATTTAAAATATATAACATTAATTTAAAATATATAATACCAATTTAAAACAAATAAAATTAATAAAAACATGAATAAAATTCTTTGATCTTATTACTAATTAATAATAAGAATAAATACGAAATATATGATTAATATAGTTAAATTGTTGTTTAACAGCTCCGAAAACTTTATTTAGGTTATATATATAGGTCGCCTCTGAGAGATAGGGAGAGGGTAAAGAGGAACCCAGGATCACCCTGATATTACTAACCATTTGATGACTGTTGTACACAATGACATTGAGTTATTGGTTTCGGATTTCCCCAAATGTCACCAAATCCGATATAGGAAGATTTGCTTCAGCAAGATGACTGGAACAAGTTTGACACTAAGGAAATTGATGTGCACGTTATATGGTGTTATTGTCCTTGTTTATGGAAAAATAAGAGATTTTCTGTTTGTTTATGCAATAACGTAATTCATAGATAGTTATTCAAATAAATATCTATATTTAGGGATCTATGAATCGGATCAGACATTTCAGTGTTTTACTTGAAAGTTTGTTACATCTTCAGCAGTGAGTGAAATCAACACTGCATGACATTTAGAGTTACTGCCCTTGATGTTAAAACAAGTTTTAGCTTTCAGAATATGAATAGCTGTTTCAAATTTTCATCAAACTTGATATGAAAATTTGTTTGAATAA
Organism: Cyrtodaria siliqua; assembly: GCA_037043455.1. Classification (NCBI taxonomy): domain Eukaryota; kingdom Metazoa; phylum Mollusca; class Bivalvia; order Adapedonta; family Hiatellidae; genus Cyrtodaria; species Cyrtodaria siliqua. The sequence continues at coordinate 27,721 of JAWPHD010007554.1, read as the reverse complement.
GATTGTGTCATGTACCATATTGCGGTGTTCAATTTCAAGATCAATGGTACTGGTCTAGGGGATGCATTTATTTTGTGTCCTAGCTGTTCATAACTTCTGAACTTACTGCATATACATGTCACTGCTAGACTGTCTGTCATGAAACAACATTTGGGTCATAATTAATTCAGAGTCCCTATGTTCTAGGTCATGTGTCTGTCTTTTAATTTGTGTATCTTTAACTGTTTCTGATAATCAGTAGAGATTATTGGCAATAGGCAGTGTGTCCTGCACCGATTGCCACAGGTTAATTTGAAGGTTTGTTTCAGTTGGATCTTAGCAAAGTTTGAAAATGAAAAAAATAGTCATAGCGTGTGTTAGCATATTGCCGTTGATTCAGTAAAATGTTTGTTTCACATTAAACCACTTCAGATAATCAAGGGGAGATGTACAAATAATAAAGGTTCAAGTCATTCAATTTTCTTAGTCATGTGCGTCCATGAGTGTGCTTCATACTGAATACATAGTCTGATGTCGCCGGACAATATCATGGAATATTCTTGCAAATTCCAATATACTCCTTAATCGTTTCAGGATGAAATGTTACTTGTTCATTGTTCATTGTTCAATAGAAGGTGAATGTTAAGGGTCAAGGTCATCCATCATTTTTGTCTTGTCCATATCTTCTTTACTTCCTGTTTATTAAAATTAATTATGTAACTGAACTTGTGTGCCCTATTAATCCATGTCGAACTGATGCAGTGACCTTTATCCCTGTGACCTTTATCCATGTCGACCTGATGCTGGGACCTTTATCCATGTTAAACTGATGCTGGGACCTTTATCCATGTCGAACTGATGCTGTGACCTTTATCCATGTCGAACTGATGCTGTGACCTTTATCCATGTCGAACTGATGCTGTGACGTTTAATTATGTCGAACTGATGCTGTGACCTTTATCCATGTCGAACTGATACTGTGACCTTTATCCATATCAAACTGAATCGTTATTTATGTCGCACTAATGCTGGAATCTTTATCCATGTCGCACTGATACTGGAAGCTTGATTTATGTTACACTTATGCTGTAAACCTTTATTCTGGTTGTTGGCACCTTTTTTCACATTTATGATGGCTTCATTCATGTCACTCTGTTGCTGGAACCTTTATATTACACTTATGCTGGAAACCTTTATTATACAACACGTAACACATATTTATTACTTGCATTCCTCAAACACTTTTGAATGGGTTGTTCTCACAACATCAACAATGAGCGACTGTTTTCACGTATGTCATTAAGGAGTGATCATTCTCGTAATAATAATGAGACATTTCTCATGCCTGTCAATAATGATGCTCGCTTTGTTGTCAACACTTACTGCCTGTCAATGGTGCTCCGATGACAGTTCTCACACCTGTCAGTAATGAGGGACAGTTCTCACACCTGTCGATAATGATGTTTGCTTTCTTGTCAACACTTACTGCCTGTGTCCAATTACAAACTCAATGCTTTCTTTTAAGATGCTGCAACATTATTGTCCAAAATCTGTTTCCTTTGGGGAAAAGTTATGTTATTGATATGTATTTTCTTGTTATTTGCTTTTATATAATGGTTGATGCTGCTGCTGCTGGGGATAATGGTACCATGGATGATAGTAATGGTGCCGATGATGATGGTGATCAAAATGGTATTGATGTTACTGTTGCTGCTGGTGTAAATGGTGGATTGTAGAAATGGTGCTGATGGTGATGGTGGTGGATCTGATGATGTTGCTGATGGTGGTTATGGTATGTAGTCATCAGGCAGGCTAGCTTCTAAATACATGTATTGACACTTCTTTTTTTCTCAACTATTTATAGTTTCAGATAAGAAATTTGTAGCATAAGGTTATACATTGTGTACCAATGCAAATGTACTTGGTAGTTTGCAAATGTATTGAGTGATCATTGCAGTAATTGTTATGCAAGGTGACAGCTTTAACCAGAGGCAAATATAAAACGCATTAAATAGATGATATTTGTTTTGATGCAACTTTATTTCATCAAGTGAGCTCCCAAAACGGTATTCCAATGAGTGCACGAGCACGAGTCCACGAGTTAGAATACTGTTTCAACATCAAAATCTTCCACTGAAAAAAACTGTATTCTAATGAGTGGCGTAGTCACGAGCACGAGTCCACAAGTTAGAATACTGTTTTGGGAGCTTCGCAACCTGAAATAAAGTTCAACTTCAAAATCTTCCACTGAAAAAACAACAACAAATTTTATAATTTATAACCGCTGCACACAGACAACTAGTTAATACACGACAAAAGATAGTTCTGAAATTGTTCAATTCCGTAAAAATATTCCACTGGAAAGCATAAAATAACACCTAAGTTTTCATTTTCATGTTGCAGCCAAGATCTTATTTGCAGAATGAAAGTGCTGGATGGGTCAATGATTTATTCACTGCCAGGCATAGACAACAGTTCAACTTTGATGTGTAATCCCCATCAGGTAAATGGTTTACTTAATCATGTTAAAATATATATCAGAAGAAGGAAAAGTATTATGAAAAAAAAGAGAGCATGTAACACAGAATGCATGCTTTAAATTAACATTTTCCAAAACATGATATTTAGTTAACATATTGCCATAATCCTAAAACTGGGTGCAAATGTATTGAAAATTTGTAAATTTCTAGAAACCATTTTCCAATTATGTGCTTGATCTCAAATCAGTGCAAAAATTAGTAAAAGGTTGCTTTTTAGCATGGTGAACTTGTTCACCAAGCTTTACATGTTGACTGTCGTCCTTGAATGCTGCTTTCCCTGTCCGATATTTTTATCCTTCTTTAATTACGATGTTTTTTCACGAATCCTAACTACAGCATCACTGATGAATCGACGCATTGCCTGAAAATGAAGACCCATATTTTAACAGGTGTTTCTTCTTTGCTTGTGCGGAGACAAATAATGTAATGTCATTTAGAAATTTCAAATAATTTCCTCGATACATTGTTTAAGTTATATATTGTTTATATAGCTATTTCATCTATTGTTCTATCATTTTGCTGTGCGTTCTATAAATAGATCAATCATCATCATCAGGTGATCATCACGTGATCTTGCTTTAAATGTATTCATACGCTGTATTGTTCTCCTAGGATAGTGTATTGAGATTTGTAACCAGTTAATTATATTATTTGTTTCTCTTGCAACACCATCAAACTCATATCTTCCATCTTTCTTGGATTTATGTATTTAAGAATTATACATGGCCTTCATAGTCTTCATATAATATTTAATAGGTTTGGTCAGTAATGGTTATCGCATAAGTTACTATCCTTTTTAAAAAGTTGTTGCTGCCCATTCTCCGGAATAAGATTGTTAGCTGTGTAATATTCTTAAGTTTTTGCTGCCCTTACTATGAAGTCGATTCGGTAGTAAAATAATCCTGAATACTTGTGCCAATCATGTTGGCGAGACCGAATGCAAATCAACAAGATCTGACTGGGTATATATGACGTCATTTGTTCCCGAGTGACTATTTTTAGACCGGGTCTATTCGGACACTCCGTATTTAGAATAAGTCCCTTAAAGTTCATCAAAATTTGTAAAGGATTGTCAGCTCAGTCGGGAGAGTGGGATGGGTTCGAATCTGAGCAGGACCCCAATTTGTTTATTCTAATTATATTTTTTTTATGTAAAAAAGTTCAATTCATGCCCAATGGTCTTAAAAGGGGTACATCAGGATTTTTCTAGAAACATCTTAAACTATAAAATTGTTCCAGTTCATGATATAAAACACTATCGATCAAAATGTGAAGCTGGAACCATTTTGTTAATGTCTATAAAGTTTCAGAACACCATATAGCTAGGTTGGAACGTGCTGAAAGTAACCCTGGTGCGTCACCTAGGATAGCACGTATTACTGTGCAGAATGAATTTTTTTTGCAAATAAAAGATTTTGTGGGCTCATTATGTTTTGGTGATGTAGAATAAAAAATATTAATATTTGTTGATTTTAAATCGGACACCTAGACCCCCATAAAAAGCCTGATGTACTCCCTTTAAGACTTTAAGTCGGAAAACAAAGTGTGTGTGTGTGTGGAGAGTGGGGGGGGATTTTGTTTAAAGATTTTTTTACGACTTTTATCTATGCGTCAATTTGGTAGAGGTAGACCTCGTCTGTTTTGAAACAAACTCGTAGAACCACAGTTCTGTCGCGCGTTAGGGAGTAGCTGTCAAACATTCTTCAATGTGCAAACTTGGAACAAGCGGGACTCGAACGTAGGACTGTAGCATTGAGAGATATACATTACACAAGAGTAGATCTAAACACACATACACTCAAGAGATATGAAAACGCAACACGGGAATGTCCGCTATATATTGTATATACTGCACACTTAATTGCACATAATATTCCAAAGAAATCCAAAGATGTTTTTTTTTAAAAAAGTTGCAGTTGACTAGAGAAAGGACACAACTGTGATGTTGTAGACGTTTTAATCACACTACACTTTGTAACAAGAACTTCATCAATGTTGAAGTTGCTCGTTCGAAAAATTGAGCTAGTTCAGTACTGTATTTAACGTAAATAGTTTGCAAAATTTTGCATCCTAAGTTTGCTCACATGATTGAGCCAAACGCGTACTCTGGGAATAATGAAACATTGCAGGAATACTATTTGCTGTATTATTTGTTGTTTTAGTATTTTTCAAAAGGAAAGGTCTGACGTAGCCATGTACCATTCGATTAAAAGCAGCATATTGTACATACAATGTATAGCGGAAATTCCCGTGTTGCGTTTTCATATCACTTGAGTGTATGTTACCTTTTATTACAATTTCAATTACATGCAAAACTGATTGAATTATATTCTGTTAAAGCTACAGAGTCCCTATATCAATCGATTTCTTCTTTGTAGGCGTGTCTTTATTTGTAACTTCATGTTCACCAGCTCATGTCGAAATCGGGTATTTAAGCGAGCAAATATAGTGAAGGAAATCATTTACTGTATATATATCGACCAGTGCACATCGTACCTATACACAGGTAACAGTAATTTTTACAAAATAAAAAGTTATTTCTTGTTCGTGGGGTGGGGGGTGGGGGGGGGGGGGGCGGGAGCGGGACTCGAACACACGATCTTCTGATTTCAAGTCCTGTGCTCTATCCCCTGAACTACGACGCTACTTGAGAAAACAGTATACTAACTACCATAATTATATTATGAGCCAAAATAACTTAACATATTTGAACGCAACTAAAGATGGATCAATAAATATGCAGTCCATATTGTCGCACGTGTAAATTAACATTGCCTGGTTTAATACTGTATCTTATCAATATGAAACTAATACTTCGCCTCAAATCAACCATATCTCGACTTGTTCTTTAGCGCTTGATGAGTTTGTTCGCGCGCTTTGTGTACGTAATGCCTATTTAGTGTTAAAAATGCTACAAAATATCAATAAAGAGCAGTGGTCTAGAGGTTCAGCGTACATCTTTCAAATCTTACAAGTGCAAGGCTGTGGTTCAAATCCTGTTCCGGGCAACTATTTTTTTATCACATATATTCTGGAGCCGTATATTTATCGATGTTACCTGTACGGAGGCTAAATAAAAATATGAAATTTTACGTATCAATTTCTCCTTATATACCGACTTTTGGGGTGTTTGTCGATTTGAAACTACTTCACACGTGACTCATTCATATTCATGAGTTATTACCAGTTAAAATAGGGACTGTACAGCTTTAAGGCCAAAACACAAATATGTTTAAAAACAAAACAAAGCAACAAAAAAATGAAGGGGTAAAAACGGTGATTCGGTCGGGTGACCGGAAACGAAACACTTTCTTGTTTAGGCCTAAGGTAGTAAACGAAATTTCCCGTGACTTTGGTGATTATTGTCACAAGACTTTAAAAAATCCACGTAAAAATTACAATTGGGGATATGAATCGTGAAATTCTCAGTAGCGTAGTTACCTATTAGGCCAAAAGGCCCGGGCCTTCACATCATGTTCACATACATGGTTGAAAAATATAACGATGAAATAATTGTGTATGAACATCATGTTCACTCCGAGTTGTGAGATTAAATCACAACGGTAAGCCGAGAACAGTGGTACTCAAGAGTTGTGAGAATGAACTACAATGGTATCCCGAGACCAGTGGTATTCCGAGTTGTGAGAATAAATAACAACGGTATCCCGAGACCAGGGATACTCAGTTGTGAGATTAAAATCAAATGAGCACAAAGATTTATAAGTTATGTTTTGTATATATGCAGTCTGTATGTCTCTACTACAAGTTATGTGTAAAACATATGTTCTTTTTTACTTGGTCACACTTTTTGGAACAAGGAAACTTCGGGGAGAATTTGTCACTTTACAGTGACATTCCATGTTTAAATTTGTATATTATAAATCTTTGTGCAGTGGGGGATTTGGCGGTCTTTCAGACTACACTCGTGTTCATTTGAGTTTAATCATACTTGCATAGTATGTCGATATAAATGCAAGGTTGTTTCCTATTTTAATTCAGCTATGTTGGTCAAAGGTTCTATGAATTACCTCCCCTTGAATTGGCAAAATTAGCTGTCGATCTTTTTGACGCTATGTTCATTTCTAAATTTCAACTTTGACAGGTGATGTTTTTGGATCCACTTTAATACCTGTGAAGATATGGATGCGATATGATGAAGCGTTTTGGAGATTAATTTTCATTATAACCAATCATTCCTTTTGTTCTCTTCTTTATTCCAGTATATACCTTACCTTATCTTGTTTTAATCGCCTTACTTCCAGATAAATTAAACAATGCATTGATGTATTATTACATGCAATGATGTAGTGTTATTGAGAAGAGCTGACACGTTTTCAGACCATCCATGTAATGCGTGATTGGAAATAAACCTTCCATTACCATAGTTCAACATGGTTTCAGTACCTTCGGTACTTTGATTTTACTTAACAGAATATTCCTAAAATAGTGTTTTCATAAAAATGAAAGATTTTGAACATTTTAATAGTTTTAGTTATTGTTAAAGAAATTGCAATTCAACACCCATGTTTGATGCCTCTCGAAAGGCTCTAATAGGAATTTTGGATATTGGTTTCATCAGTAGGTAATATATTTAGATGTCTTGTTCTTTGTTGTGTGTGAAGTTACTTAAAACTGTTATGGTAGTTGTCATTCAACAGCCCTTCCATTTATGTGGATGAGGATGTGACCATATATTCATTAATAATAAAATGAAATTGTTTATCTTCTTGAGCGATGTGCTTGACATACTCAGAACAATGATGGGTGATTGTTCATATGTCCCAATTCATAATTTTTCATTGCAGAGATGTCGAGATTTTATCTTATTTTCAGTAGGTGATAAAATTTGTGTTACTTGGGTTTTATCTTTAGGTTCTATAGTAAAATAAACATCTTTGGCAGAGTAAAAAGATGATAATTTTCCAAGATATTGATTTTGAAAGGTACATATATTGAATCAATTTACATGAATGTGCGTGAAATATGCAGTGTTTAAAAGAATCGCACTGTAGATACCTTAATTTTAACAGTAAACTTGGTTGAACATCCAAGGATACAGGCGGAGCTTATCACCTACCAGAATGTATTATGTATGCCTTATTTCTGGTCACTGATTGGTCAGTTTTTTTGATCATGCTCTATCAAAATTATGAATAGTGTGTTTAGCTCAGTTTCTTTAGATACGTGCTGCTTTAAAATCTTAGCTGTATTCATACATACATATTGACAACCACAACACATTTTAACAAAAAGTAAGCATGCCCGACTTTTTTTTTTTTTTTTTCTTCAATTATTGTAAGAATATTGTTTATAGTGTGTCGAAAAATGAGAGTAAACACAGTTTCTAAAACCATACAGCCTTCAAACTTTTAACATTCATTCTGTTCAAGCATAGCTCGTTCTTGCTGCATCCTGTATTGCAGAGTGTTGGGTTTGTGTATAAATGTGTTTTTCCTTGTTTTTGGCAGTAAATGATATTATACAACTTGTTTTGTATCTTTCAGATGACAGTAAACATGGGAATACATGTAATACTGTCTTCAAAATTGGGCTCATTTCTTGACTCGGGAGTATGGCTCTGATGGAATATTTTTGTTATAGGTTTCACCGTATGATATGCAGTAAGTAATAATAGACGTTGCATTTATCTTGATTATCCATACAAATATAAGTGTATTATTCGATTTTACTAATAATAAACGTGTTTTTGTTGAGACGCTTCATCAAAAAGCTGAACATAGTAAACACAATAAGGGTCGACATATCATTTGTCCTTTAATGCTTCAAAGTAAAGATAGCATTTTGTATAACACTTTTGGCTCTATGGTTTTCCAACGTTATTCATACATTGACAATTCCTTCAAAAAATTGAATAAAAAAGTTTTTAAAAATGCACATTCTATACTGATGGTTTTTCATTATTGTTGTAAAATTGGAAAACGGCAACATTTGCATGTAGCTCAGTTTCTAAATGTTCAACTACATAACAGCATCTAGTTCCTACTAGTAGTAGGTTAATATGAATAACCTTGACCTACTTTGTTCATTTAAACCTAAGCATGTGTGTGTCTTCTACACTAACGTATTAAATATTAGAGATCAGTTTGACAGGATTTAAAGGAAGCATATGAATTCCTTCCCCTCTTTTGGGGAAGCCTGAAAAAAAAAAAGAATTTGATGAACCATAAATCAAATGTTTTCTTATATTTTGTTATTATTATTTCAGTCACAGCTTGTTCCTGCAGTGTATCACCGGGCAGATATATGTAGACATGGACATCAGTATCTTCATCCGCCTTCTATAAAAAGCGATGGCATTCTGGATTGGTCAAATTTTCAACTGAACAATTTGTTACTTTTAAAGTTAAAAAAAACTAGAATTATTAACGGTGTTCACAACATTTGAGGAAAAATGTATAAAAAATGAGCTATATTTTAGTAATATTTTAAAGGCACTAATCTGCCAAATAATGGCAAAATTACACTGCAAAACTTAACGATCGAAATTATTGATATTTGGTGTGAAAACGCTCTGTCGTTGGTCGCGTTAGGAAAAGTCGCATAGGACAATTTGTTGCTGAATGCTCATGATCACATGAGCAAGTTTGACTTTATATAACTCGTCAGTAGATTTAGCAACGGCAGACACCTGTTGTTAACTTTTTCTGTTGATAGCGTGATAGAGACTTTAATCTTACCTAAACATTTCCAGATTCATATTATTAATGAAAAATGTATCAATATGTGATACGGTACTTAGGTATATTCCATAAAGATATACCGGGAACCCTAGGAAAGCAGTTTATTAAACCTATGGGTGAACCCCATTTTCCCAAATTTGGTTCTTAAAACTCAATTTTGCATATCAAGAATGGAATAGCCCTTTGTGGAGTGGACTTGATGGACTGGTTCCCCGTAACGTTAATTTACAGAGTGTTACATATTAGATCGATTCAGAAGATTGTGTTGTTGTTTTTTTTCTTCAAAATATTCGTATTTCAAATATTACTGCTATCTTAAAGGGACTCAAGGCAATCTTGATTTTTTTATTTTAAGAGTATAAAGCTGTTTTTGCATATTACTAACTGGTGATTATATTGCACCAGTAATATACTCAATACTTAATTCAATTATATGCAAGCAGGTTCAAAGTCAAAATGACACCATATTAATAATTTAGGAGGTAATTTTAAATGCTTGTTAAAAACTTCCAAGATTGCCGTGTGTCCCTTCAATTTCCAAAAAATGATGTCTTGTGTTGGAACGAATGTAACAACTTTCCGAAGATCTTTGGTAATGTTACCTCACATCCATTTTATACACTGAGCAAAATAAAAAGTACCTCTTTTTTGCTGGTATTGCCATATTATATATATATGTTTGCCTTCAATTAAATGTAGACCGTCCGAGGTCCTTGTCTGGATGAGACCACCGATGTCTATGTCTGGATGAGACCGTACAGCTGTCTTGGCCCAATTTGGGGTCGAATTACGACCCCATCCCAATCCAAAATATCCTATATGTTGTCCTTAAATTAAATGTAGACCGTTCAGCTGTATACCGAGGTCCTTGTCTAGATGAGACCACCACCGATGTCTGTCTGGATGAGACCGTACAGCTGTCTAGGCCCAATTTGGGGTCGAATTTCGACCCCATCCCAATCCAAAATATCTTATGTTTTCCTTAAATGTAGACCGTCCAGCTGTATACCGAGGTCCTTGTCTAGATGAGACCACCACCGATGTCTGTCTGGATGAGACCGTACAGCTGTCTAGGCCCAATTTGGGGTCGAATTTCGACCCCATCCCAATCCAAAATACCTTATGTTTTCCTTAAATTAAATGTAGACCGTCCAGCTGTATACCGAGGTCCTTGTCTAGATGAGACCACCACCGATGTCTGTCTGGATGAGACCGACCGTACAGCTGTCTAGGCCCAATTTGGGGTCGAATTTCGACCCCATCCCAATCCAAAATATCCTATATGTTGTCCTTAAATTAAATGTAGACCGTCCAGCTGTATACCGAGGTCCTTGTCTAGATGAGACCACCACCGATGTCTGTCTGGATGAGACCGTACAGCTGTCTAGGCCCAATTTGGGGTCTAATTTCGACCCCATCCCAATCCAAAATATCTTATTATATGTTTTCCTTAAATTAAATGTAGACCGTCCAGCTGTATACCGAGGTCCTTGTCTAGATGAGACCACCACCGATGTCTGTCTGGATGAGACCGTACAGCTGTCTAGGCCCAATTTGGGGTCGAATTTCGACCCCATCCCAATCCAAAATATCTTATATGTTTTCCTTAAATTAAATGTAGACCGTCCAGCTGTATACCGAGGTCCTTGTCTAGATGAGACCACCACCGATGTCTGTCTGGATGAGACCGTACAGCTGTCTAGGCCCAATTTGGGGTCGAATTTCGACCCCATCCCAATCCAAAATATCTTATGTTTTCCTTAAATTAAATGTAGACCGTCCAGCTGTATACCGAGGTCCTTGTCTAGATGAGACCACCACCGATGTCTGTCTGGATGAGACCGTACAGCTGTCTAGGCCCAATTTGGGGTCTAATTTCGATCCCATCCCAATCCAAAATATCTTATGTTTTCCTTAAATTAAATGTAGACCGTCCAGCTGTATACCGAGGTCCTTGTCTAGATGAGACCACCACCGATGTCTGTCTGGATGAGACCGTACAGCTGTCTTTGACCAATTTTGGGCCGAATTTCGACCTCGTCCCAATTATTAGTCTTCGAAAAATTTCGGTAATTATCGTAGATTTACCAAAAATGCATGGTTTAAGAAAAAGGGGATTATGTGTACTTTTCAAAAACAAGTGGTGGTCTATCTAATTATTCTATGTACACCATTGTTTATTTCCTGTTTGCATTCTATATAAGAACAGAACAAATAGGGGATACTTTATATTTTTGCTCGGTTTATATATGCCTTATTTAAATCAATTCTGCAGTTCTGCAGTTTAGAAGGTTCTAGGCCCATTCTCCATATTTTTATCTAGATGTAAATGGAGGATGAGCCTGGCATTTTCATCCCTGTTTCTTGTGTTGGTGCACCATAAAACCACAATTAAATCAATTCAGGTTTGCCTGTGCAATTTTGAAAAGCCTGGGATTTTTTTCACGCAAGGTCAGGGAATTAAGAAAAATCAGAAATTTTAAATTCAAAAACAGTCGGTGGGTAGGGGGAGTCTGAATTAAACTAGGTTTGATGCAATTTCATCCAGATTTATGCAGGATTTATCAGTCCTTTTTTTGTTTTAGAAACTTGTTTAAATTCATTACTTGTGTATGATAAACGTTTTGTGACTGTACAACAATAGTTTTGTAAGTTTTTTTCACATTTTAAAAATAATTTACAGATGTAAAATGTTTGAATTTAAAACTAGCAAAATGGAAGGAATGGACGGCTGTAGGGGAGGAGGAGGCCGAATAAATTGCATCAAATTGTGGTCGGGTGAAAAATGACATTTGGTCAGGGAAAAGATGGAATTTTATTTGGCTGATATTCTGGCAAGCCTGAAATTTATTCCATACTAGGTTTGATGCAATTTCATCCAATTTATGCAGGATTTATCAGTCCTTTTTTTGTTTTAGAAACTTGTTTAAATTCATTACTTGTGTATGATAAACGTTTTGTGACTGTACAACAATAGTTTTGTAAGTTTTTTCCACATTTTAAAAATAATTTACTGATGTAAAATGTTTGAATTTAAAACTAGCAAAATGGGTGGAATGGACGGCTGTAGGGGAGGAGGAGGCCGATTAAATTGCATCAAATTGTGGTCGGGTGGGAAACGACATTTGGTCAGGGAAAAGACGGAATTTTATTTGTCTGATATTCTGGCAACCCTGAAATTTATTCCATACATTTTTTCTTTAATAGGCATAATTTAATTGCATATTTTGTTTCCACAATCATGTTCACTAGATTTTTTATCTGAAAGTAGATGCCCAGCCTATTTTCTTGGCACATCTTGACTCTATCAGGAGATAAATCTATCGGCGGTTGAGTGAAACAAATTAGTCAATAAATACTTTCCCTTGATTTCAGAAATTCTCATAGTGGGCGGGGCGCACTCAGAGTGCACGTGTAGCATTGATAAGTTTGTCATTCAGCGTTGGACGACTGACGGTCGTATATATAACCCACACGGTTATATTCTTAAAAAATTGAAATATAATGTAGTACAGTAACTTATATTGTGAATTTGAAGACATTTCAGGATATTGATGTTGTCCCGTTGTATCTGTTTCATTGATAATTGAAACATTGTACTTTTAATAGTTAAAAGTTTAGTCCGAGGTCTTATCCTAAGAGATGCTTTGCATGGTTTTCGGATACATGTTTCCTATACCTGACAAAAGGTGGGTTTTTCGCGGACGGCTTTGTATCTCAGTGATGGTGCTCTGTTAAAAGAACAATGTGATTGATGGATCTGGTGCAATAAGGATAACCTGTTATGGTTTTGAAAAAATAACAGGTAAATAATGCAGTGTATGATTAAATTATTAGCATTGATGGTTGCGTTATGCCAGAGAGAATACTGAATTGGTTGTATTGTATAAATAATATCTCCCTTTATTATTCAGTAGTGCATAAATCGTGCGTGTTTTTTGTAAACCGGTATTAGCTATTACGGGTTTATATGGGTTTTTCCATGATCAATATGCTACTCGCACTTGAAATTCGGTTGTTGTAAATATATAGTTACCATAAATGTTTCACTGTGTTGTAATAAATATATAAATGTTTCACCGTGTTGTGATAAATATATATAAGCGTTTCACTGTGTAATTGTAATAGATATATAAATGTTTCACTCTGTTGTTGTGATAAATATATAACTTTTTCACTGTGTTGTGATAAATATTATAAACGTTTGTTTCGCTGTGTAATTGTAATAGATATATACATGTTTCACTCTGTTGTTGTGATAAATATATAAATGTTTCACTGTGTTGTGATAAATATATAAATGTTTCGCTGTGTAATAGTAATAGATATATAAATGTTTCACTGTGTTGTTGTGATAAATATATAAATGTTTCACTGTGTTGTGATAAATATATAAATGTTTCGCTGTGTAATTGTAATAGATATATAAATGTTTCACTGTGTTGTTGTGATAAATATATAAATGTTTCACTGTGTTGTAATAAATATATAAATGTTTCACTGTGTTCTTGAAATAAATATATAAATGTTTCCCTGCGTAGTTGTAATAAATATATAAATTGCCTGACAGTGTTTTTGTAGTTGTTACTCCAATGAGGATTGAGTGGCGGCGTGAAATTTTCTCCGTTTTACCCTGTGGAAATATATAATGGACGATCTTATGAGTCTGTTTATATTTAATATATTAAACTTGGGTAGCTGAATGAAAAAGACAGCAAAGATTCTCTTCATTTGCATTTTTATTACACTATTGTGATTTTTAGCTCAACTGATCAGAGATCAGCGGAGCTTATGCCGTGGTGCGTCGTCCGTCTGTCCGTCCGTCTGTCTGTCCGTAAACTTTTATTTGTAGCGATTACTCTTCTGAAACTACTCGATGGATATTCATGAAACTTTACAGAAATGTTGCCCATGAAGTCTAGTTGATCCTAGCAAAAACTCAAGTTGATGTGAAATCCAAGATGGCCACCAAAGCTAAAAATAGATTGTTAAAATACAAGTTTGTAGCGACTACTTCTTGAAAACTATAAGTGATATTGATATTGGACTTTTTCTAAAATGATCAGCATGAAATGATGTTGGTCCTTGTAAAAAATCGTTTTGATTCGATGTTAAACATGGCTGCTAGTGGCCATCTTTGTTTACATATTGTTATATAGTAAAAAATTGTAGCGACTACTCCTCTGAAACTACTTGGCAGATTTTCATGAAACTTTACAGGAATGTTGCTCTTGATGTCTAATTGATCCTAGCAAAATTTCAGGTCGGCCAGAAATTCAAGATGGCCGCCACAGCTAAAAATAGATTTTTAAAAAATAAGTTTGTAGCGACTACTTCTTGAAAACGATAAGTGATATTGATATGGGACTTTTTCTAAAATGATCAGCATGACATGATGTCGAACCTAGTGAACATTATTTTGATTCGACGTTAAACATGGCTGCCAGTGGCCATCTTTGTTTACATAGAGTTATATAGTAAAAACTTGTAGCGACTACTCCTCTGAAACTACTTAACGGATGTTCATGAAACTTCACAGGAATGTTGCTCTTGATGTCTAGTTGATCCTAGCAAAATTTCAGGGTGGCCGGAAATTCAAAAAAAAAATAGATTTAAAATAAATTTGTAGCGACTACTTCTTGAAAACTGTGATATTGATATGGGACGTTTTCTAAAATGATCAGCATGACATGATGTTGATCCTTGTCGAAATTTATTTCGATGCGATTTTAAACATAGCCACTAGCGGCCATATTTGTTTACATAGATGTATATAGTAAAAACTTGTAGCAACTACACCTCTGAAACTACTTAACAAATTTTTATGAAACTTCACAGGAATGTTTTTCTTGATGTCTAATTGATCCCAGAATTTTTTTAGGTCGGCCGAAAATTCAACATGACTGCAATGGCTAAAAACAGATTTAAAAAAAACTTTTGTAGCGACTGCTTCTATAAAACTGTAAGTGATATTGATATGGGACTTTTTCTAAAATGATCAGCATGACATGATGTTGATCCTTGTCGAAAATGATTTTGATTCGACATTAAACATGGGCGCCAGTGGCCATCTTTGTTTACATAGAGTTTGTATAGTAAAAATTTGTAGCGGCTACTCCTCTGAAACTACTTGACGGATTTTCATGAAACAGGAATGTTGCTCTTGATGTCTAGTTGGTCCTAACACAATTTCAGGTCTCCCGGAAATTCATGACGGCCACCACGGCTAAACATAGATTTTTAAAAACAAGTTTGTAGCAACTACTTCTTGAAAACTGTAAGTGATATTGATATGGGACTTTTTCTGAAATGATCAGCATGACAAGATGTTGATCCTTGTCGAAAATTATTTTGATTCAACATTAAACATGACTGCCAGTGGCATATTTTTATGAAACTTCACAGGAATGCTGATCTAACTATCAAAATCTATCAGTAGAGCTTCAAGGTCGTTGACCTCTTGTTTTGTCATGGCTTTATTACTCTCCCCACATTGCAAGGTACGTGAACAAAATTATGAAATAGGGTGGATGGACATTGTTGAACCCAATAAAACCAGATAAAACAGCAGTCATTGTGCTGGAGGATGTTCATGTAGCTTGTTTAGCTCCACAGATATCGGTTTAAAAAAAAAAAGAAAAAAAGTCTTCTATTCTATCAAATACTGTATTTAATAGAATATAAGACTTTTTTTTTTTTTAAACCGGTATCCGACCAACCCATCTATGGGGCAGTCCAAATGTGACCTCTTTATTTCATAACTGCATTTTCGGAATAGCTAAATAAAAGAAATCTTCCGCAAAATTACACAGTAGCATTGTCACTGGTATTCCAAAATTACAATTATGAAATTTTAAGAATACTGAACAAGAACTATGATAAATATAAATAATAGACCAACACCTCCTTGCTTTTTGAGTTGAAATTGACGTCACAAAAAATCACGGATCACTAAAATGTTAATCTATTAAATAATATGAAACTTTAATAAAAAAAAAAAAAAAAAAAAAAAAAAGATATGCAAAACTTATTTTTAGCTCGACTGTTCAGAGATCAGCAGAGCTTATGCCGTGGTGCGGCGTCCGTCGTCCGTCTGTCCGTCCGTCTGTCTGTCCGTAACTGTTTTTGGTAGCGACTACTCCTCTGAAACTACTGAATGGATTTTCATGAAACTTTACAGAAATGTTGCCCATGAAGTCTAGTTGATCCTAGCAAAAATTCATGTTGATGTGAATGTCCAAGATGGCCACCAAATCTAAAAATAGGTTTTTAAAAAACAACTTTGTAGCGACTACTTCTTGAAAACAATAAGAGATATTGATATGGGACGTTATCTAAAATGATCAGCATGACATGATGTTGGTCCTTGTCGAAAATTGTTTTGATTCGACGTTAAACATGGCTGCCAGCGGCCATCTTTGTTTACATAGAGTTATATAATGAAAACTTGTAGCGACTACTCCTCTGAAACTACTTGACGGATTTTCATGAAACTTCAAAGGAATGTTGCTCTTGATGTCTAATTGATCCTAGCAAAATTTCAGGTCGGCCGGAAATTCAAGATGGCCGCCACGGCTAAAAATACATTTTCAAAATACAAGTTTGTAGCGACTACTTTTTGAAAACTATAAGTGATATTGATATGGGACTTTTTCTAAAATGACCAGCATGACATGTTGGTTATCCGAGTCGAACATTATTTTGATTCGACGTTAAACATGGCTGCCAGTGGCCATCTTTGTTTACATAGAGTTATATAATGAAAACTTTTAGCGGCTACTCCTCTGAAACTACTTGACGGATTTTCATGAAACTTCACAGGAATGTTGCTCTTGATGTCTAATTGATCCTAGCAAAATTTCAGGTCGGCCGGAAATTCAAGATGGCCGCCATGGCTAAAAATATATTTTCAAAATACAAGTTTGTAGCGACTACTTCTTGAAAACTATAAGTGATATTGATATGGGACTTTTTCTAAAATGATCAGCATGACATGATGTTGGTCTTTGTCAAAAATCGTTTTGATTCGATGTTAAACATGGCTGTCAGCGGCCATCTTTTTTTACATAGAGTTATATAATGAAAACTTGTAGCGACTATTCCTCTGAAACTACTTGCGGAACGTCGGTGGTTCTACCCAGATGCCCGCCCGTGAACGAAAATTGCCCGGAGGGACACCTGGGGTCTTCCTCCACCAGTGAAAGCTGGAAAGTCGCCATATGTCCTTAGCTGTTGGTGCGACTATAAAATCCAATTCAATTCAATTCCTCTGAAACTACTTGACGGATTTTCATGAAACTTCACAGGAATGTTGCTCTTGATGTCTAATTGATCCTAGCAAAATTTCAGGTCGGCCGGAAATTCAAGATGGCCGCCATGGCTAAAAATATATTTTCAAAATACAAGTTTGTAGCGACTACTTCTTAAAAACTATAAGTGATATTGATATGGGACTTTGTCTAAAATGATCAGCATGACATGATGTTGGTCCTTGATAAAAATCGTTTTGATTCGATGTTAAACATGGCTGTCAGCGGCCACCTTTATTTACAGAGTTATATAATGAAAATTTGTAGCGACTATTCCTCTGAAACTACTTGACGGATTTTCATGAAACTTCACAGGAATGTTGCTCTTGATGTCTAATTGATCCTAGAAAAATTTCAGGTCGGCCGGAAATACAGTGTATATATTTTACATCTGTATATTTATCTTTAAACAATTTACAGTGGTTTTCTTTTCTTTAAAATGTATTTTGTCAATATGCCATATATGGTAAAAAGGCGCAATGACGTTCCAAGACGGCCGCCTCCATTTACGTTCTTTGCAATATCTCTTTTTTGTGGCATTTTGATAATTCTTTCAGCTTTTGTCAAGTTTTTCAGAACAGTTTTAAATAAATCCTGTTTGAAAATAATGCATCAACCCCTTTAAGAAAAAAATAGGGACCATAAACGAGTTTGAGTAAAGTGAGTGTGGACTACATTTTAAATAGTAATTGACGTTCTTAAAAAACGGGAAATATGCCTCCTAAATGTAAAAATATAATCAGTTAACATTGTGGTATCAATTCTAATAAAACAAAAACAAGATTTTATTGAAGGCCAGTAGAACTATGCGATGGCAAGTTCCCTGTCCGTCCATTTGTTAACTTTTGCCTTGTTAACACGATAGGCTAAGGGCCTTTATTTTTCATCCAATCTCGATCAATTTCTACTAGATTGTTGATATCAATGAAAGCTCGGACAATGTCAGACCAGATCAGCCAGATCGGAACAAAGGGGGTCGGCATGGTGTTGGGATGGTGTTCAAATGGTTTGGTATAGAGTCGTAAAACCCCAAATATCGAAAACCCATATTACTAAGTATACTAGCCTAATAAATTGGCTCCTATGCAGTTTTTTAGCTCTACTGGCCGAAGCCCAGCAGAGCTTATGGGATGCCGAGTTGTCCGTCGTCCGTCCGTTGTTAACTTTTGTCTCGTTAAGACGATAGGGCCTTCATTTTTCATCTAATCTTTACAAAAGTTTAACATGTTGTTAATATCAATGAAAGCTCGGATGAGTTCGAAAACCAGCCAGAACGGTCAAGTAACAGCGGAGTTATGGCCCTTGATTTAGTTAAAAATGCTATATTGCTATATGTTGCCTCGTTAAGATGATAGGGCCTTCGTTTTTCATCCTATCCTTACCAAACTTTACCACATTGTTAATATCAATGAAAGATCGGACAAGTTCGAAAACCAGCCATATCGGACTAGTAACAGCGGAGTTATGGCCCTTGATTTAGTTAAAAATGCTATATTTTGCCTCGTTAAGACGAAAGGAGCTTCATTGTTCATCCGATCTTTACCCGACTTTATCAGATTGTTAATATCAATGAAAGCTCGGACAAGTTCGAAAAACCAGCCATATCGGAGTAGTAACAGGGGAGTTATGGCCCATGATTTAGTTAAAAATGCTATATTTTGCCTCGTTAAGATGATAGGGGCTTCATTGTTCATCCGATCTTTACTAAACTTGATCAGATTGTTAATGTCGTTGAAAGCTCAAAAAAGTTCGAAAACCAGCCATATCGGACCAGTAACAGCGGAGTTATGGCCCTTGATTTAGTTAAAAATGCTATATTTTGCCTCGTTAAGACGATAGGGGCTTCATTGTTCATCCGATCTTTACCATACTTTATCAGATTGTTAATGTCACTGAAAGCTCGAACAAGTTCGAAAACCAGCCATATCTGACCAGTAACAGCGGAGTTATGGCCCTTGATTTAGTTAAAAATGCTATATTTTGCCTCGTTAAGACGATAGGTGCTTCATTGTTCATCCGATCTTTACCAAACTTTATCTGATTGTTCATATTAATGAAAGCTTGGACAAGATTGAAAACCAAACATATCGGACCAGTAGCAGCGGAGTTATGACCCTTGATTGATTAAGACGATAGGGCTTCATTTTTCATCCAATCGTTATCAAACTTTTTTTTTTTTTTTTTTTTACTTTTTTTTATTTTTTATTTTTTTTTTTATTATTTTTTATTTATTTTTTAATATTTTTATTTTTATTTTATTTTTATTTTTTGCTCTATTTTGGACCAGTCGGTCCAGTAACAGAGGAGTTATGGCTCTTGATTTAGTTAAAAATGCTATATTTTGCCTCGTTAATACGGTAGGGCCTTCATTTTTCATCTACCAAACTTTAACAGATTCTTTAGTTATGGCCCTTGATTTAGTTTAAAAGCTGTTTTTTTGCCCGAAACTTTCAAAAAAACGTAAATGGCAGTCACTCGCTTCATTAATGTTATAAAAGCCATGTTAGCCAGTAGAGCGTCCACAGGCCCTCTTGGGCCTCTTGTTTATTATTATTCTGACGTTCTATGTAACTGCTCGCCAATACGAAAAATGTCAAAAGAGCATTAAACGTGTATTTTAACACACTAATACAACTTTCAAACCTTTAAAAACACCGTCATTATTATGTACATTTAATAAATGTCAGTAAAAACAGGTTTGCACTAAAAGTATGTAGTTTTAGCTTAAATGTTTATTTATCTTAGCTTAAATGTGTATATAATACCAGCAGGGAGTACGTCATAGGGAGAAGAAACGGGCTCGTTTCGCCGATTTATGTTGTCGCGCATGTCTTTCACTACTCCGTGAAAATGACTACTTCCGGTAAAATTGCGCCTAAATGTGAAGCTGCGAAGTTGTGAAGCACTGTGTGAAAAACAGCAAATTCTTATAATTTATTACACTTACAAACTCAAAAAAGGTGCGAAATGTAAACGTAAGTATTATTTATGCACATTTTATCCTCTGATACAGAAAGTGTATTCGTTTGCATGTATATAAGCACATTTTTTTTCCAGACGGTTCCGTGTAACAAAGATGGCGCCACTATATCGGCGGCAAATAAAAAATGGTGACGGTGTATAGTTATTGTAACCGAGATACGAATTACGGGTTATATCGGGCATTAATAATAACAACTAGTAGATAGTAGACATGTTTATCTGTGTAAAGAAGGTAATTTCATGGTGGTGAGTGTAAGACAAAGCCTAAAAAGAGGTGATGAAAATTGCCTATTTTGAGATATCGGCTGAAATTTTTCATTTTTTAATTTTAAATGGTGTATAGCTATTGTAACCGAGATACGAATTACGGGTTATATCAGGCATTAATAATAACAACTAGTAGATAGTAGACATGTTTATCTGTGTAAAGAAGGTAATTTCATGGTGGTGAGTGTAAGACAAAGCCTAAAAAGAGGTGATGAAAGTTTGCCTATTTTGAGATATCTGCTGAAATTTTAATTTAAAATGGGTGTATAGCTATTGCAACCGAGATACAAATTATGGGTCATATTAGGCCTTAATAATAACAACAAGTAGATAGTAGACATGTTTATCTTTGTCAAAACTAGTTTATATAGACATTTGATGAGTGTTTAGTCAGAAGACAGTGTCTTGTTAACTCGGCCCTACCTCACTCCTCAGCACTCCTACCAAAACACCAGTCTGGTAGTCCGGGGACCCTGGTATAATCCCATGCCCGGATGCACAATAGCATATAACCATTGACATAAATTATAATTAGGCTATAATTAACGCTGAAGGGGTCTATGTCTTACAGGTTATTACACGGTATACACATATGTACCTTGAGATAATATGCCAACCACTATATTACCCTGTGTAACACTATTATACCTTCGGATTTCAGCTTTTATAAAATAGGGAACCACATTGTCTTCCAATTACGACATTACCGAAGGTACTTTCTCAGAACACGAGGTGAATTTATGGTTGAAATATTTCCTCAAGGTACATATGTACCCGGGGTACGTTAGTGTAGTACACTGTGCAACATAGACCCGTTCAGCATAATTAACACACAGCACACATTTTTCAAAATGTATACACTTCAATCAATCCTACATTTTATGTGACTTTGTTTTAAAAATGGGCCCAGTACCTCATATGCCTTCGTTAACAGAATTTGTTTTAATTTTCAGCTTGTTTCGACATCAGTGATACGAGTTGACGGATCTGAAACATCATGGGGAAACGACGTAAGAAGATAGGCAGAACTAAGAAGCGCCATCCGAGCCAGTCCCAGCAGCCACCTTGTGGGCACATCTTTGTCAATTACTCTTAGGGAGAAAAGTTAAATGTTTTACTTTTCACTTCTGAACACTCCGATATATCAGGGAGTAATGTTACTGATTATATTTTGTTCTTAACAGACTGCTCAAAAGCTAAAGAGATGCACTAAGTTGTTTGCCCTTTAGATTATATTGTTGAGTATATAAAAATTTCATGTTGTTTACTTCTGATAATTATTTGGCGTTTTATTTCGGATTGTTAAATTGTATGGCAAAACATATGATAATACATTATGACATGTCCTTATAAATCGTTAATGTTTTAATATACTGGTTTGTACTATGCATCTGTATATATTATTTCTTTGTTCAATCCCTCCTTAATCCCGATAGTAACAGCTCATTGACACCACGATAATGGCACGGTTTAATATCATAACTCACAGAGACTGATGCTATGTAATATAAAAGTATATACCTTTTACGTTGTTAATCCCATGTTTCTGTCGCAAATGTCCCCGCAGACCAGAAATAGAGGAATACTCATTTTCACACTCGGAGCAACGATATTTCTTTGAGGATCACTTAGTTATTGTTTTTTGTTTTTTAGATGTCATTGACTCATCCTCAGACAGTTCTATCTCACTACATGTGTATTCACCTAAGACAAGATCTAAATCAATATCATCATCCCACAATAAAAAATCCGCTTTTCCATAAGACATTTTGACTTAAAATGACCCAATGATGACTTGACAAAGAGAAAAACATTCAGATCATTATATAAATACATTTGTGAAAAGAACAAAACAATTAAGCTATTAATCTTCAAATAAAAATTTGTTGGTGCTTTCTTTAATCCCATTGAAGTTCGGTTACTACACCATTTATGCTTAAATTTTATCCCTTTGAACCATTGTTAAACCAGGAAAGAAGGACATGAGTAAAACAAATTAATAATTGAGAACTTAATTAATTTGTGAAAAACAGAATTCAGAATAAATGCACATGCACATTTCATAGTAATTGATTTGACATCTCCGTTAATTATATCGCTATTATAACGGGTTGATCACAAGAAACAAAACAAAACAAAAGACACCCATTAATTATCGGATCGCTATTATAACGGGTGATCAAAGAAAGAAACAAGTTCAAACATAGAACAAAACTATCTGGAAATTAATTGCACAACTTTTAAAACATACTGGTTTAATTAATAAATGAGCGGTCCCAAAAACACGACCACCATCATCTCGCGGGGTAAAATAAGGGCTTGTTTTTCACAAGTTACATATATGTAAATAAAACAGTCAGCAATCACTGCAATTAAGATATAAACAAATAAATCAGTACATGCCTATACACTGACATTGGCCGCTTTTTACAGGATATCACGGCGAAAAAAACCCAGCCATTATGCCGTTTTCTTTTTCAGATAGACTAGTAAACCTGCATAATCAAAACAAATCATACGCTTAGTTCTGAACAAGTATATAATGCTACACATTAAAATAAGTAAAGCATTTTACATTAGACCAGGAGTAAGTATATTTACTCCCTGATTGGACAGACGATCATTTCATCTTTCCACGGCGCAAGGATGGTCGTTTTCAAAGTATGATTTCACCCATTTGCCTACACAATTCGGCAAAATGGTTTAGCGCACTCAATAAAGAAATTATTTTACAACATAATCGTCGTATTATTTTTAAAATTTAAATTATATGTATCGACAGGGAGTATCGTTTACTGACGCATACAAACACGGTAATGCTTACTTGTGAAAAGCGCTGTGTCCGTGAAACGCGCTTGCGATCGATTTACCTGTACGATAAAATAGTAAATGGCGGCGTTCTAGCGCGACAACATAAATCGATAAACTAGAGCGTTTATGAACCCGTTTCTTCTCCCTATGACGTACTCCCTGATACCAGCAGTGAAGTAAGACTACGAAAACTTACTCCCTGATAATACATTGAATAAATTCACCCTTTAAAGACACATTTCCCAACGCTACTTGGTCATTGAAAAAGCATGAGAAGCTTGAATATTTACCACCAGCACGCTTCATGGCTGATCAAATCAGGTATATAAATTGAGGCCCGCTCTTAGTGTTTTTTTGTATAGCTTTGCTATATTGAGGGTAAGAATAGCTTAACAACACTTTGTAATTGAATTTAATGAAAACATATATGTTCATAATTTAGCCTTTGAATACAAAACTTATCTGGTATTTCTTAATTGGTTTTAGACCAAAAATCAGAGCACAACGCAATAAATATACAACATTCTTTAATGTGTTATTATGTGTACTGGTCATAAATGCTCTATTGGGTGGGCCTCATAATCTGAAGAAAAATTGAATATCACACTTTGCTCATGAAATTGTTTGGCTAACAGTGATTTACAGTTTAAATACCTATAGAAATCCCCCCCCCCCCCCCCCCCCCCCCCCCCCCCCCCCCCGCCCAAAAAAAATACAATAGGCTCGAAATGTGTCTTTAACGGTATAATACAGTACGTGGATTACCGATATTCCAATAGAAGCCAAATTCAATGCCGAGATTTAACCAGATTATGTCATACAGGCGCTTGTAATTGAAACAAAAAATGAAAAAGTAAACGTCTGGTGACATGAGCAATCAAAATGGAGAACATCAAGCAGGAAAATGAATTTTCTCTCGCAATTATCAACAATATTCCGCCGGATTATCATTCTTGTGACTTAAGAAATTATTTTTCCCAATTTATAGAAGCTAGTGGATTTGAATGCTTTCACTTTAGACACAGACCCGAATTAAAAACGCCCGTAAACGATACTCAAAGTTGTGAAACCAACACCAGTAAACATGTTGAAGAACCTCAAACGAAAGAAAAACGTTCTGCGTGCTGTGTTGTAAAATTAAAAACAAACACATTAAAGATTTTGATTAAAATGTACCACCGAAAACACTGGATTGACAAGAAAGGAGAAGTAATGCCTCACATTTGTTTTATTACCAAAGTGAGAACACCAAATGAAAAAGGTGAGTATACCCAAGACCTAGATAATTTATAAAGCACACTGTGACAGATAATTTGTGTCACTGATAACTAAGACAGTATGATACCAGGGCTCCAAGAATAAGATAGCCCGTCGCCCGGGGCTAGTCCAATCTGAATCCGGGCTAGTCTCTCTTTGAAAAATGGTTGCCCGTCGGGCTAGTCTAAAAAAAACTCAGGACAATCAAACTTTTTCAAACTAAAATCCAACTTCACTATATATTCACTGTAATTGAAGCCGTATTTGTCAAAAATTATCTCTCTTCATTAAAGTTCATCAATTTCAAAGCGCGCATTTCATTGGTCGATTACATGATTTGAACCAATCGCATTACAGCTTTCATATTAACATCGAGCGGTCAAGCAAATTTGTCACGCCGGACAGAAGAAGAAAGATCACTTGAATATTAACAGTTTGAACCGTGATTTCGTTTTAATATTCTTATTTTTCGATGAATTGCTGTATAATCTTTTTCTATTTTTAGTATATGTCAGCAAGTCTTTTTTATCATAAAATGCTTAGGCCTAAAAAAATAATAGGTTTGTTTCTGGTTACATGCCCCAAAAAATATGGGTCGGTAGGTAGGCTTTTTTTTTTTTTTTTTCTCCAAGACAGACAACACAATCATAAATATTTACTTTCATTATGCATTAACTGCAACATCACATCATGTTTAGGAAGGCAAATTAGATCCCATGAATTAGAAGTGACGAGTTTTAATTTTTTTTTTTTTTTTTTTTTTTTTTTTTTTTTTTTGGAAGGGCACCTTGACTTTTTTTTTCGGAGGTCCATAAAAAAGTTACGGTCGGCGGTAAAACGGGAGGGTCGGTCGGGTAACCAGAAACAAACCTATTTTTTTTTTAGGCCTTAACAACGAACGCTTATTCACAAATGCAAGCTGCTAAATAACACCGGGAACGCGCACCTGTTTTAGATGGTTTAATTTGCGGGACCTGGAACGGTTTTTGACGTGATTTGCGGCGCGATCCTAAAAGTTATATGATGCAATGGATAAATAAAAGGAAAATATAGGAAAATAGAACCTTATTATTTGATTCTAATCACATGTGTATTATTAATTAATTATAAATAAAACATAGTAAAAAAGCAAAATATTCAATATCGACAAAAATTATGTACAAAAATGATGTACCGGTAACTATTCATTGGTAATAACAATTTCGGGTCAAGTTAAAAAAAAATCAGGGCAAGTGACTTTTCAGTCGAGGCAAGTGGACTTTTGAAATCTACTTGCCCTGGGCTAGTCCCAAATTTTAATTTTCTTGGAGCCCTGGATACATTACCATCTTATGCATAATCACAGTAACAAACCTGCGTTGGGATTGGTATGATAATGGGCTATTCCAGAAAATATCTGCACCCCTCATACCCCACTATAGAAAGGTGTTTTTTTTTGTCCAGGGTGGGTATTTTGAACTGTTTGTCCAGGGGGTGTAGGTATTTTGAAATGTTTGTCCAGGCACAGACATATTAATAAAAAAACATGTTATTAGGTCTGTGGTCCAGGGGTGGGATGGGTATTTTGAACTTTTGTCCAGGGGTCCGTGTCCAGGGAGTGGGTGGGGGTTGTGGGGGGGTGGGGGGGGGGGGGGGTTGATGCCTCAATACGCCTACGGAAGGGTACATTTTGTCCAGCGGGGCTATTTTGAACATTTGTCCACGGGGATCCGTGTCCAGGGAGGGTTTTGGTGCCTCAATCTGCCTATGGAAAGGTAAAATATTGTCCAGGGTGGGGTATTTTGAACCTTTGATTGACGAGTGAAATACAAATCCGGACGAGTGAAACCCATGAATCGGTCGTCCGAGAGGACGAGTAACATTTCAGTAGAAAAAAATAGCAAAGAAAATAGTTCTTACATAGTTTATTAAACGATTAAATGCAGCAAATAGTCCCAACTCTGTTTATTCAGCGATAAAATACAATTTAAGTCAACCGGATATTCGGAAATTGACCGTTTTGGGACATTCTAAAATGCGGCTCCCGTTGTTATTTTACGGAGCGCGAATGTTGCGGTATTTGATGTTGTACAAATAACACTTTCACGGGGGAAATCTTTAAGGGCACTAGTCAGCTTTAAAGTGACTGGGGCCAGGGCCTTCAGGAAGGGGAATTGCAAAAAGTATGATGTTTTCCTGTATTGGAGTTGTTGTTTTTTAAGAGGGAAATGTTTCACAGGAAAAAGGGGGGAAAATATATACCATGCCAGAGTAACTGTAATGCCATGATCAGACTGTAGTGAACTATGGAATATGAATAAAGTCATCTATAATACTGGTCAAAGTTTCATACTTTTCATTGATTTATATAAAGAAAACAACAACACATTATGATGTTTCCCTTTGTTTTATTTATAGATAATACTGTTAAATGATGGTATCTGACTACTTTGACTTATGAACTTTTACAATCAGAGCAGGACGAGTAAACATCCTATAAGGATGAGTAACATGTCAATGCCACACATCCTACAGGACGAGTATACAGTAAAATATATTTCGTCCCCTGCTTTGTAAAGTGGGTGGTTTTGGGGCCTCAATTTGCCTATGGAAGGGAAAAACTTTGTCTAGGGGGCGTATTTTGAACTTTTGTCCAGTGGGATCCGTGTCCAGTGGGGTGTGTTGATGCCTCAATCCACCTGTGGAAGGGTAAAATTTGTCCAGGGGGGTATTATGAACCTTTGTCCTGGGGGTGGTTTTGGTGCCTCAATCCCCACTTATGGGAGGGAAAAACTTTGTCTAGAGGGTGTATTTTGTCCAGAGGTGGTTTTGGTGCCTCAATCCGCCTATGGAAGGGTAAAATTAAAGGGACACATGGCAATCTAGATTTTTTAAA